>CABFWB010005026.1:4920-50570 GCA_902151455.1 Timema bartmani
GGGGGGGGGGGGGGGGGGGGGGTGAAGCGTTCCCCCAACCCTCTAAAGCAGAGATTCTCAAAGTGGGGTCCCTGTTTAGAAGGTCCGCGTGACTAAGAAGTTTGAGAACCACTGCTCAACAGTCTATTATTATTATTATTATTATTATTATTATTATTATTAATATTATTATTAGCACCGCGTCTTACTACCCGTTCGGGTTATACGCGTCTCTCTACATTCTAGAGAAATTAAAAAGTTATATATAGGCTCAGGCCGAAACAATTATACGATTAATAAATTGAAAATTAACACTTTAATCAAAAAGGAAATACTCACAAGCTAAATAAAAGCAAACTACATATCGCTGGTCCGGAAGAAAAACGTCACAAGTAAAAAAGTCACATTTTTCAGTAGAGACGATGGAAATTTTCTCAAAAATTTAAATTTCTCTAAGTCCTCCACACTAAGTTTCCGGAATAAATGCGACTAACTAAAATTAGTATTGTTGGTTCATTTATTCGAGAAAATTATATTCATCAATTTATCTTTAAAAATCTCCTAGCCAATTTTTTTTTAGTAATTATACTTTGACTTATGACATTTTTCTAGAGTTATTTTCTTAATTTTTTGGACTAGGGCAATAGCACCTTAGACAAAAACAAAACTTGGTGGGTTCAAAAGTAGGTTCTAAAATTATAATATACAAGTGATTATAAATCCTGAGTATGTGTATACAAAAAGAAACAAAAAAGTAAATAATGTTATAAAAAAGTATATAGAGTAAATAATGTTATATAAAAAGTATACATAAAGTAAATAATGTTATATAAAAAGTATACATAAAGTAAATAATGTTATATAAAAAAGTATAATGTATTTAACTATTTACAAGTTATTATAAAATCCTGAATATGTGTCAGGCAAATATTTTTTAGATATTAATGATAGCAGTCCTTTTTTCTTCTTGTTTGCGATTCCCTCTTTCTTTTGGTAAGCTGGCTTTAGTGTTGTAGGTTTACCCGAACTTCTCCTCCTCGTGCCAATCTTCATTTCATTGTGTTGTTCAAACCACGTTTTATAGGAGATGATGCCCGGCTTGTCTTTTTCAAGCCTTATCACCTTTATGTCCTTTAGTGGCACTTTAATTGTGATCCCTTGCTCACTTGCAAGCTCATTTAGATCATAAATGTCCTTGTGATACATCTTATGAACAATGTAAGGAGCCCCAGATATCTTTGCCATTCGTATAAGCGCGTAATACTGTTCAGGGGAAAATATTGGGCCTGTCCTGCGTGCCCTCGTGATTTGACGCTCAATGGCCGCGTGTGCACTATCTCGCTCGTTCTGTGTGTGTCCGGTAATCAGAAATTTGTGTTCAATACTCTTTATATGTTCTAAATTTCTTACGGCGTGTACGTACAGGTTTACAAGAAACAGATTTTTTTTCTGACCTGCACAGTTGTCGCTATAAAAAATAACGTCTGTTGCTTCAGTCTTTTCATTCAAGTTCTGTAAATATTTGAAGACATAGATTCCTATTTCGTTGGCACCCCGTTTCGCTTCTCCTTCATGCCAAACGTAGCACGAAACGTCATTTGTTTTCAAATTATAAATAGTAAAATTGTAAACTCAAAGCTTGCTCACATAGTAGAATGGCGATGTTTGCCCTATCGGACAAGGGAGGACCCCTTGCAGGTCATAGACCGCTTACCTCACTGTTGCTCTTTTTATCTTTTTCTTTTACAACGTTTGATAGATCTTTCTCAAGTAAATGTACTTCATACAGTTCTTGTATTGCTGCTTTTTCTTCTGCACTAGAGTTTATGTATGCCGTACACAACTCACATTGGTCTTTCTTTGGTTTAAAAGAAAGCCATGTTGAACTGTTCGTTGAATATCCTTGCATACATGACGTAATTTCCAGGTGTAATTCCCTTTACATCGCATTCTTGCACATAATCTCTGTGCAGATCTTTTATAGTTTTTCCACCTTCAATGTACTGCTTTTTGGAATCTGCCCTGCAATAATGGTTCTCAATTCTAGGAATATTGTCGATGTGGCTCCAAATTGGCGCTTTTACACCATCAGGAACAGTATTGTGCTTCCCGTGTTTCCCATGCTTGTCTTCTATCTTTTTTTCCAACACCGTTCATATTGAACGTTCGGTGATGGCTAGAGTATTTTTGAAAAAGGTCTTACACACTCTTAAGCGGTTATTTCCTTTGATCTCAAAACTCAAAGCATTATTGCAGATACTATGACTGTTTTCTCATTGATACCTATATTTTGGTATTATTGCTGTCATACAGGACGAGATAAAACTGCGTTCGCGTTCAATGTTTCCGAGTTCCCAGAAAACTTCAAAAATCTTGCGCCTTTTTTCTTCATCAATATTTGTATAGCATTTGAGTCTACACTTTCCCCACAAGGAAGACCCATTTCTTTGGCGAGGATAACTGCTTTTCCCTTCGCAAACAAATTGTAGCTTTTCCCAAAATTCTTCAATATTTTTGCTTCATTTTTTACCAACTTTTCTTCGTGCTTCACTCTTTTCCTAAAAATATTTCAACGTGACATGTTTCTTACTTTCCTTTAGGTAAATTACCATTTTATGTGCCTAACATCTAAAATGAACAAATACTTAATTTCTGTTCAAAGGTGGCACAAGTCAAATAAAAGCAATCATCAGTTACAAAAGTCACCAGATGTTATCAAGAAAAGGGTCATAATTTTAAAAGAAGCACCTAACAGTTAAATGATTGCTTCAGTTCCTACCAAGAAAAGCGACATAACTCTATTGTGGCAAAAAGATGAAACGAGATGTGTAAAATTTTCACAATTTATTATCATGAAAAACGTCATATTTATGATAATGTCAGTTTTGTTGATAATTTATATCCATGAAAAACGTCATATTTCTAATTGTGTCAGTTTTGTTGATTACATAACTTAAAATGTGTATACAAACAAAGGCATTTACCCACTTGTGTTGTTTTTCTTGGCATTTTGAATGTTCTCTCTTTGAGAAGGATGGAACACAACTGAGTTGTGACGATCTTGTTGACAACGTGGTGAACACTTCCCAGCATGTGAAAAACGACACAACTGCTCTCTGCAGACCACAAACTTGAACTAGACGTATGTCATTTTTCTAGCGAATAGGCTAATTTTTTTTATGGGGTATGGTATCAATAACTCAAAAATCGTATTTTTTGACTTGTGACGTTTTTCTTCCGGACCAGCGATATTATACTTGTTCTCTTATTGAAGCTAATATCACTCAAGTGAGCTCCACTGGACGTCAGACAAACCTCAGCACGTTGTCCGTAACTTTCCTCAGCATAGATCGTCTAATTGTTTCCGCCCCACCTGTATTTACAAAACTATTTACTCTAATTAAGTCGAAGGGTTCCATCCTTACCAAAGTTTTATCATCAATTCTAGGTGTGTTCAAAATAGTTTTAAATTATTTTGTACTCTTAAAAAAAAATTATTTGTGCTATTTTAACTAACAAACTTTTGTTCCAAACATTTTGTACCTTATTTAACATTTGAATTGCTATATACAATACATTTTTTTTTTTTACTTTTTTTTACCACGTCTTACTACCCATTCAAGTGTTACGCTTACTGCCAATCACGCTTTTATAATAGGAGTAAGGAAGGTTAAATTTAGAAGGAGTGCAACCGCATTTTCGAGGAGGGATAGTGGAAAATTGTTTGGAGAAAAATAACCTTCAATACACACGACCGGATTCTAACCCCAGTCATTGGCAGTCCAGTCTATTGAGAGACTGACGCCTTAGACCAAAACAAACAAACAAAAAGCAAAACAAACTAAACTAAATCCTCGGTCCCGGCACAGATTTATCTGATTGCCAAACCCTTCCTTCACCTCTTACAAGACGTGTATTAATCACAACTTCTGAATGTGTGGAATGCCAGGCCTCCACCGTGGTTCGGATTCCACGTTAAACTGTAGGTCCTCAATTTCATCTCACAATCACCCTATTATATCACATTAGTGTAAGTGCATATAATCCGAACGGGTAGTAAGACGCGTTGCTAATAATAATAATAATAATAATAATAAACTGAACTAAATCAGCAATACTGCACGTGGCTGTGTTGTTGACCGGCCTCAACGCAGTGTTGCCAAACTACAGTATTATAGCCTGTAAAGACGGCCGTGAGCCGCTACATTGTTGCGGGGTGAGTGGGACGCTACACACGACAGCGAGTATAGGCAAAGTTCGCGCAGTGTTGCCAACTGTACGATATGGATACTACTTTTGATATAATTTCAACACGTGTGCAATCCAATTTTAGGATATTTTCTAAAAGTAATATCCTGTGACCCTGCTAAAAAGTAACAAATTTTACATCAATTATTATTTTTTTACTAAAATCGGTGGGTTTATCAATACAATGTCAGAAAATAGTATCCAACCGGAAAAAAATACAATCCATTTCATGTTCATGTACTATCGCTAGAGACTATAGACTTGGAAACACTAAGTGCGCGGCTACCAAATGCCAGTATAGCGTCAGCTCGCCTGTCGACAACACGTTGCAAAAATTCTTATTTTATCGCGCTCGTGCTTATTATTTTCTAATATTGTGTTGTGGTGGTAGTTCAAAAAACAATTTCTTTCTTTCGTAAAATTTGAAACCATACAGCAAAACCTTTTAACTTTCTTTAGTAGAGACGAGGACAAAATTCAGGAGAAAAGTAGTGATGGTATCGAAAGTATGCCAAGTACTAGTGCTTTAAGTTTAGAAGAAACAAAAAAAAAATGTTGATACTTTGGAATGTGCGATACAAACCAAAAAGAGAAAAGGAAACTTTGTTGGGCATTATGATAAGGATGAGTATTATAAGGAACGTATTTGGTAAAAATGATAATTGGATGAATGAATGAATTTAAGTAATATTATGATAAGGAGTATTTAAAGCTTGGTTTCAATGTAGCCCTTGGCAGTAAACTATTGCCAAGGCCTATTATGTAGAATGTTCCGAAATTTTGTCAAATGACGCTATGAAACCTTCCAAACTTGCTCATAATTTGCATTCGAAGCATAAAGATTTTACTGTACTTTTTTGAAAGATTACGTGACCAGATGAAAATTCAGAAAAGTCAAATGAAAATGATGACTACTGGTGATAAGTCGCTGCTTCAAGCGTCTTATTTAGTTGCGCTTCGAATAGCTAAAACGAAAAAAACGTTTACTATTGGTGAGGAGTTAGTAAAGCTTTGCATCTTAGATGTCGTACGAGAAATTTTGGGTCCTCAATCTGCTAAAAAAAAACTAGAGGCCATACCGCTTTCGGACACCACCATTCAGAGGAAAATTATTTACATGGCCACTGATATTGAAAATCAAGTTGTAGAGGGGATAAATAAATCGAGATGTCTCGCGATTTAACTTGATGAATCAACTGACGTGAATAACCATGTTGTCCTACTCTGCTTCGTGAGGTATAGTGAAGATAAAGACTTAAGGGAAGAACTTGTTTGTTGCCTTGACTTACCTCGATGGACCACTATTTCAGAGCTATTTAATGCTCTTGATTAGTATTTTCAAACCCGCCTCGGTGGCGTAGTTGGCTAACGCGCCAGTCGTGTTGAGCCCGACCACCGAGGACGGGAAGATCGAGGTTCGAATCTCGGTCGGGTGAACTGGGAGTGGTTTTTCCTAAATGGTTTTCCACTCTGCCTCCACGCAAATGCGGGTTCACTTCCTCTAAATTCTACCTTCCTAATTCCTAATCCATTAGAGTAATTAGTACTTAAGCGTATAACCCGAACGGGTAGTAAGACGCGGTGCTAAATTAATTAATTAGTATTTTCAAGCACTAGGCTTGGACTAGAGCAAATGCGCCAGAGTGTGTACTGACGGTGCTGAGGAGCATGACGGGACATCGCTCAGGAATAGTTGCAAAAATAAAGGAAGTCGCACATCCAGATGTTTTGTACACTCACTGTATGATCCACTGAGAGCATCTAGCTTCAAAGAAGCTTTCTACTGAATTAAACACTGTGATGAATGACGCGGTGAAAATCATTAATAAAATTTGTAATCTAGTTATGAACTCCAGGCTGATCACGACACTGTGTGAGAATTGAGGTGGTTATCGAGTGGAAGAGATCTTGCACGCCTTTTCGAACTGATGGAAGAAGTAAAGCAGTTGCTGCGACAGCCTTTGTTGAATGAGGAATGGTTGGCTAAGCTTGCATATGCGGCGGACATATTTAGCCTTCTTACCGAGCTTAAAATAAAGTAATGAAATTGATTATAATCAAAGATAAAATAATAATATTCTTCTAAGCGAGGCAAAATTACACGTGGCAGATTTTGTTTATCAAAATATAATAAAATAAAAATGAATTGCTCCACCTCCTCTTAGTTTTGTTGTAATTTAATTGATTTACTATCATTTATTTATGTGCATGGTAAAATGAAATCACGCCTACCTATTTTCGCACCACAATGATTATAATGGAACACGACTTAAAATACTAAATTAACTCTAGATCAACTTACATCGGTGGGCACGTGGACTAAGGCGTAATACTCCTCTGGTATGTTTTGGTTTACCAGTGACTGGGAGTTCGGAGTTCGACTAGTTCCAGAAGGGTGGTTTTTTCATTAATGATTTTCCTTTCTTCCTCCAAGAAAATGCGGGTGCATTTATTAATTTTACCTTCCTCAATCCTAATCACATTAGTGTAGTTAAATGTGGATAGCCGGGACAGGTAGTAATACGCGGCAAAAAAAAAAAAGATAGAAGAGTCATCCACGCTATCCGTGCGGCCAAACCTGATGGTTGTTTTAATTCACTGTCAATAATTACATATATTTACGTGCATGTCTTACTACCCGTCCGGGCTAAGCGCATATTTGCACTAATAGGGAGGAAGGTAGTATTTAGAGTGTATCCACGTTTGATGGAAGGGAGCATGATACATTTTTTGAGAATAAATGCCTAGGTGCACCCATCCGTAGTTCAATCCGTGACCTCCCCATCAATGAAAAATTAGAAGAGACGGGCCTAACACCTTTGTCCGAGTGACCACCGTTACTAACACAATAATGGTAAATTATATTTCCACAATCAGGACGTTTTGGTTTATGTGAGTTTCTAAGCTACGATATTAATTTGAGAATATCTTTTCGATGTTATACAAAATAAGGCTATGTCCAATGCAGCGACCTTGAGCGAAAATATAATTGAAATATAAAAACCCAACGAATTATGTTTATTCAAATTTTTCATTTCCAAGAACTAGAGCTCGTGAGTTAGTGAACAAAACATTCCAAATTAGCAGTAAAAGATCATCTTATTTATCGTATTCACCATTTCCGCAGTATATGCATCAGACAAAATGAATTTAAAATTATCTTAATGTAGATATTTTGCAATGTATTTTCAAAAGTGCATTGATTCTTACATTTTTTTAAGCACCGCGGCTTACTACCCGTGCGGGTTATACCACTGACTCTTACTGTTCTGTCAAATATAATAAACAAGAAATTTGGTACAAAGCTCCTTATTACGTTAAATCTCTTATCCTTGCGCAGGATGCAACCCACCAAACACTCCTACAAGAAAAATAGCCTAAGCTGCTAGTCTGCAGGGGCTTATAGATCAAAGTATTAAAACACATCGATTTTATTGTTATCTTTAGCCGCTTATTTGTTAGATGTTCAGTTATTCGACTACTATGTGTTCAGACTCTTGTTTGTCAAACATACAGTGAGTTAGTCCCTTGACTACCAAATGTTTAGTTCAGTGGTTCCCAACTTGGGGGGCGTGGAACAATTTGGAAATAACGTTGAAAATAATATATGATTGAGGCTAGTTTTTATTTAAATCCCTTTTACAAAGTAATTAAGGTAATTATTTCTTGAGTTATTGGCAACACTGCCTATCAGCTGTAGTAAATTCGGTGACCAGCCCAGAAGTTGCATGCCCGTATTTAATTTCAAGCTCAGGTTCCCAAACTTTTTAGACCAAAGGAGTCCTTATACCAGAAAAAGTACATGCTGGAGTCCTCAGAGCCCTTTGTCTACAAATATTATGAACATTCAATAACTACAGTTAACTTTTATAAGTCTAAAACAAACTGAAAATATCACATGTTCTGGCTGAAACTTTGGCAAATGTCCTTTATTCTGATTTGAAAAAAATTGTAATCCTAATAACTGATGCTATCTTAAAGTGTGAAAAACAAATAAATAACATTATAAAATAACCTCACGTAGCCTGATATAAGTGGCAGAGTCCAAAGCCTCTGTGGAGCGCAGTTTGAAAATCGCTGCCCTAAGCTATTGCGGCCACATGCAACACCACCGAATATTCAACTCTTGACTCTCATAAAAACTATACAGCGGGATCGACGAAGTGAAAAGCGATTCGCAGTGTACTCTGTCAAACATCAAATCCAATATTCAAGAACTTATGAAAACAAAACAATTCCAACCATCACGATAATCTTTAGTCATTTTTTTCTAGCTTTATCCTGCTAGTGTCACATTGATTTTTGTATAAAATAAAGAAGTGATTGTAGTGTGTGTTTTTTTGTAAATATATCAAAAAATAGGGAGAGGGGGATGGGAATTGTATTATCTATCAAGGGGCGTCATGTCAGCTGAAAAAGGTTAGGCACCATTGGTTTAGTCCTTTGAATATAAAATGTTCCATCAAATGACTACTAAAATTAATGTTCCATCACATGACTGGTAAATGTTCAATCACTTGACCGCTAAATGTTCCATCATTCAACTGATTAATGTTCTATCACTCGACTGCCAAATATGCAGTCACTTGACTGCTAAATGTTCAATTACTTGACTGCTAAATGTTCATTCACTTGACTGTTATATGTTCAGTCACTTGACTACTGAATGTTCATTCACTTGACTGCTGTATGTTCAGTCACTTGACTGCTAAATGTTACATCACTCGACTGCCAAATGTTCAGTCACTTGACTGTTAAATGTTCAGTCACTTGACTATTAAATGCTCAGTCACTTGACTACTAAATGTTCAGTCACACAACTAATACAGAGTTATTAGTCATTCCTGACATCTCCTTCTTAAAAGTAGAATAACACTCAAGGTATCCAACCGGTATATGAATAGAAACCTACACTTTAAGGTCAGTATATATCAAATAATCAAATAAAAATGTGATGGTTACTTGATTGTTCTTTAAAATACTTTATTGCTTGATGTTCCCAAATACAAAAATATATGTCTAAACTTACGACCCTTCTACAGCTCAATAAACAATGTGGCGATAGAGCTCATTTAAAGCCCTCAGTAGTATTTGTAAGTGTATCTCTAAGCAGCAATGTGCAGCGATAAGTTATCTCCCTATAATAAATCCACGATACTGCAACAAAGAGACGGCCGGCGCGGCGTCTCGGCTGCAAGATGCGCACTAGAAATACAGGCGCCGTCTTTACAACGCGCCTCGGCTGATGCCTGGATACGACGTCTGGCTGGCTAGCGGGGGTGTTCTTGGTGTCAACGTGCTGACTATAGGCTGTTCCACTCTTAAATCGCAATACAGGTCTTTTGGAGCGCGCTGTTGCCAGATCTTACAAGCTTGGAACATTGACAATTTTCATATAAGAAACTTATCAAGCCATAGGCCTACATAGTTTGTTCACTTTTTGTCAATACATTTGAAGTTTGGTTTATGTCAGTTATTGTTTATCATTGTATTTATTATTATTATCATCATTATATTATTATATTAAATTCACTTTAAATCGACACCTCACAAAATCAACTGCGATGAATAGGTTGGGGTTTGAACCCTGTCATGTCTCATAGGATATAGTTTTCACAAGTTGGTTAAATTAAATTTTTGCCCTCTCTATCTATGCGAGTACGTGTGGACTTTCTTAAACAATTACCTAACTCATCCATACCTCATTAGATTGATTATAACATCATTAGTAATTTTTATAGCCTTATTCTTACGCTCGATAACTACTATGATGCATATACCCTTAACAGTTTTTTATATGTATTGTTTTAATCGTAGGAATTACTCATTACTTACCGGGAGGGACATGACACCCAGGTTCTATCGCCTGTAAGTAGACTATTAGGCGCTCTGGTGGCACAGAGCGTTGCCCAGGTACCCGCAATGAGCTGAAGTGATGATGGTGAATATGGAAGTGTGAAGCCGGTGTGAATCATAAACCTAACCCTACCCTTGGTGACAGTTGGAATAATTCTCTTTTAAGAGAAAATTACCCAAGGTACCTACCGGGAATCGAAGCCGGGACCCCTAAGTTTGTAGCCACTACACCACGGGGCTGGATAAACAGGTAGTAAGACGCAGTGCTAAAAGAAACAAAACAATTACGACTGATTCATCAAACACCACATAATTATATATGCCTGCATCAAAATAATGACCGACACATAACACCAATAGCTCACAACTGATAGAGGGAATTCTTATTTAGGTACGTTTCAAATAATTGTATTTTGCCTTTAGGCTTTACAAGAGGTCGTTAGTTCACGTTTACGACCGTTTTTACTAAGGGTATTCGTTGGTGCTAAGCTCAGCAGGGTGATATTTTTATATTTCCATACAGTGCAACGTTTGACACCTGTGTTTTGGCTATCAGCAACTTATACTGATTTAAATCAAAAATATAATGCCTTAAGGATGAGGAAAATTCCTAAGAGTACGTGCACCGGTATTTACCTGGAATTTAAAAAAAAACTTGATAAACCAACTTCAAAGAATTATTTTTATTGGATTATTTTACGTGCGCTTTTCGAATATACTGATTATATCGACACACGAATTACAAACTAGCCTAAGCACAACATTCTGTCTCCTAATCGACAATTTACCGAAGATAAATCTTAGACCATGCCGGGAATAGAATACGGGCCCTCTAGCTCAGCTGGCACATGCATTATAGATTGTGGTAGGGTGTTAGGTTAATCTCACTCCATTGAATTCAGCCAGGATTCGAACTCTGACCTGATTACTAGCGGTGACAAAGTGTAATGAGAGTATAATTCCCTAGACCACTTGATCACCGTTGCGGGTAGCTGGTTTCTCCACCCGAAATTATATTATGAGATAGAAAATTGTTATACATAAAATATTTTATCAAATATTTACAGTTGTCTCACCAATTACAACAAAATATAGCCTACCCTAATGAACTTTACAAATTAAGAAGTATGTTAATCGTTTCCACATGAATTTAAAATATACTAAACGTTGTACGTATAGCCAGTGGTATCCATTTTTTATGGTTTTACCCTCTCCCTCGGCGCAAATTCTTCTATATATCTTCCTTCTACCTACACCATTAGTGTAATTCAATGCAATGCAATATAATATAATGTATTTGTTAAAAATAAAGAACTATCAATTTATGTCTTCATTAAATCTGGGCACTATGTCCTATACATCTCATGTATAGCTCCCGGCCAATTCCCCAAGATCTTATGCGGCCTTCAGTCGGGGAAAGGTTGTACATGCGTGATCTAATCTACCTAAACATGGGCGTCATTAGTTCTAAATTTGGGCGGGGTGCGGGGGGGAGAGGGACATAACTTTTTCAATGAAAATTAATTTTATTGTTACTTTGTTTTGGTACATAGTCACAATAAATACGTCATGCACGCAAAATATCCTTTTACTGAATTTAGAGCCATAATACAAATATAGCAAGCTACCAAGTTTTCTTACGTCAATTGAGTCCATAACCATGTACCTAATACATCAAAAATTCAGTTCAATAACAAATAAAACAAAAAATTACACAAAATATTAACATTAGAATAAAACTGGTCCAAAAGTCCTTCTCCTTAATTCAGACCTGTAGACCATTGTTGCATCAACTTTCCTAGGATCGATTGAGTCCAAGATGTCAGTGTGAACATGACAGAGGGCAACGTGGTTCAGTCTCTTTTGAGTTATTGTGGAACGCAAATATGTCTTCAGCCGTCTGAGAGAGCTGGAACTTGTCTCTGCCTCACAAGACGAGATGGGTAAAACCTGCAGCAGTCGAACAAGATGCTCCACAGTTGAAAACAAATTGTAGTATTTCACGGAATGTTGTAAACCCTATCATTGTTTATCTATCGAGTAGACTCGGTTGTGAATTGAATTTTTTGTTTGTAATGTATATGTTAATTTATTCCATTATTACAGTTCAACTAAATAAAATTTCTCATGTAAGGTAAATTAGTGAATTATTGGGGGGGAGGGGAGTGCGTCCCCGTTGAGTCATTGGGGGGTGGGGACGTGTGTCCCCCGTCCACCCCGCTAACGACGCCCATGATCTAAACAAAATGAGGAAGGTACAGTTTTAAGGGAATAAGTGTTTACCTGGAGTTTGTAAACAAATCTCAGTGTGGAAAGAAACCCCCCCAATATACCTGGCCAGGATTCAAACTCCGGCCAAACTACTCAGCTCCTGGGTGCTAAACAGTCGCAACTCTTTGCTCTTGGGATAAACAATAAACTACACTATTTATTTAATTTAGTATTACATGTAAACATTCGACAACTTAGCTCAGTCGGGAGCGTATCTGTCTATTGAGCTAAGGGTCCCGGGTTCAATTCCCGACATGGCCGAATAATGTATCATACATGAAATGTGGTTTTACGGTTTACCCTTTCACATTGATAAAGTAAAGTACGGATGACTGGATGTTGTGTCTGTTCTAGTCTTAAGTTAGATTATAAGACATATGAAGCTACGACAAGCCTAGCAAGTCGGTAGTGGAAAATATATGGCTTGAATAAAAAAATTGCCATAGGCTGGAAACAGTAATGGATGTAAATGACTTAAACATGTTTGTTACTATGTTACCAAAATTATTATGCTTTAATTCATGATAAATTTGAAAATTCATTCTAGCCCAAATATTCGGTAGAAAGAACACAAGATTAAATTTGCTAAACGATAAACAGCCAGCTGTTTATTTATTTATAATTATTTTTACTAATTACACATGAATAAATATTTAATGCTGTATTTATTGTAAAATTACTATCGTGATCTATCAGATACTTATTTTAAATATTGATACTGTACATCCAAAATTGTAGTTAGTCAGACCTGAAAGTAAAATCGATTATAGTCTAATGTTATATTTAAAGAAAGATTTTATACGTTCTAACAAAAGAGCTATGGGTTATTAAACGGCTTACTCAATGGGATAGGGTGCGAGAGGTTGGTCTTTTTTTTTATAGTAAGTGCACCCACGTTAGCGTTTAGGGGGCGTTCAAATATTACGTAAGCGCCTTAAGGAGAGAGGGGTTCGAGCTTTGCTTATTTTTGCTGCCAAGGGGGGTGGGAGGGGTCAGAACAATACTTACGTAAGACAGAAAAAGACGGGCAAAATTGTGGGAGGGCGCATCGCAAGCCGCTTGGACTTCGGGCAGCAATGAAGATGTTGAGTGTCTAAACAAAGAAGTGGAGAAGCCTAAAGAAGTAAGCCAAAGCGTGAGTGACCTAGCCCCCAAATAGAAATATAATAATTGAAAGTATTGAGACGTGGATTCAAGGACCTTGCTCATAGGATTAAATGGAATTTAGGTGTGTTTTTTTTCTATAAATATAATATTCATGTATTCACTAATAATACTTTTTTTATATCTTCAATTAAAGGTAAATTAAAATGTTATAACTTGTTTTAATTTTACTTGTTCAATAAATTTAAATTCCTTGTATACCAGTGTTAATTGTCAATTATTTCGCAATATTAATTTACATCTTTATGTTAATAACTACCAGCAATTTAAAAATTGCATTAATTTTTAATTTTTGTATTGTCGCGTCTTACTACCGGTTCAGGCTATAGGAAAAATTGCATGAAAAAAAGTATGGTTATTCCCGTGAACACATTTTTAAAAAGGTGACAAATCTTACGTAAGCAAGAGGGGGAGTGGGTGGTCAGACATTTACTTATTTTTGCTTACAAGAGGGAGAGGGGTTAAACATACCCAAAAATGTGCTTACGTAATACTTGAACGCCCCCTTAGAGAGGATGGAAAAACTAGAGCGCTATACCAAATAGAGACAACCTCTCCATGTGCGCCCGGCCGTGGTTCGAAACTCGACACTAGCTAGCAGTTGAGTGGGATGCGAACTAAACGCCGTTATGCCACTTGACTACAGGTACGGCGTTTTTAAAAATTAATGTTTTTATCACTTTTAACATTTTAACCTTGAAAGCGACTAGTAAAAAACAACTTAGGCCGACTTGACAACATAAACAAGTTTTCTCGAAGTGAACAGGTTTGGTGTGTAGGTAGCCTATGTTATTCAAATGTCCTCATCTTGACATTCCTGCTCGGGGCACATGTATGGACATAATGCTCCCAATTTTTTAGAATTTTTTTTGTGTCCCACAATGGCGGAAATAAAAATATTACAAATTATTGTATTTACATTCTTAGTACATTTAATTAATAGCGTAAAGGGAGATTATAAAGTAATCCATATGTGAATACTATTGGAAGCTTTGGATAACATTTAGATTAACTTTATAATTAATAGATCAAATAAGACATATTTCTAGAATGTCAAATTTTAGTAACTTTAAATTAATAATGTTGGTGGTCGAAAGTGGGTTACTATAAAAATCAGGATTTATATATTTGAATATGTGCCCTAATGAGGTAGAGATCAGGAGGTTAGAATTTTGAGGGAGTGTTTGCGTGAAGGGAGAGTGAAAAACCACTCAGGGGAAAAGCAAATCAGTATACCCAGGGCAGATCTGAAAGCCCAACCTCATCACAGGCAAACCAGACAAGAGACGAGAGTGACGACTTAACCCGTGGGCCCCCCGATGCGGTTGATACCTAATTGATTTGTTCTGTCACATACGCTTAATGTGTACAAGGAGTTCATATTTTATCAGACTGGACTGTACACTAAAATAGAAACCTGAAAATAAAACTGTCTGCAAGTCTAGAGACACGATTATGCTACAGCCTCGCTGCTGGATCATGGATGCTCGCCAGGCACTTCACTGCTAGATCATGGATGCTCGCCAGGCACCTCACTGCTGGATCATGGATGCTCGCCAGGCACCTCGCTGCTAAATCATGGATGCTCGCCAGGCACCTCATTGCTGGATCATGGATGCTCGCCAGGCACCTCACTGCTGGATCATGGATGCTCGCCAGGCACCTCACTTGATAGATCATGGATGCTCACCAGGCACCTCGCTGCTAAATCATGGATGCTCGCCAGGCACCTCGCTGCTCGCATGTAGCTATGGTGCTTGCCATGGAGCATTTACCCTGCAGCTGTTCACATTACTGCACGATGCTGGCATGAGAGGTTATCTGTGATTCCAGTATTTCTTTTTTTTGTGTTATTTTGGAACTTGTTTTGTGTTAAACAATACTGTCTCTGTCATCTGATGACAGGGAGGATGATTCACTTTTTACAAAAATGTTGATTGTGACCAGGAGAAAGAACATAAGGTACGGAAAGCACTCTTAGAATCCAGAAAGCCTTCTACAAGGCTACTTTCTCAATTTCTACAAAGAGCTCAAGAACTATCCAAAGAGGATTTTCAGGCACTTTAGGAAGTAGCAACCGACCTTTCAGTAGATGTTTAGTATCATTGAACCATAAATTGTGAACACAGCACGATTACTAGTGAATATATACAATAAAAAATTAGTAGTGAGGTTCGCAGTAAGTCCAACTAATCACAGGGCAGGTTTCGGGATGCCCGGCGATGGTCGAGGCTCAGAAAACAAATTACATAGTTTGTCATCACAGTGGGCAGTGAGGAGAGGATAGCAGCGGGCAGCGTGGATAGGATAGCAGCGGGCAGCGTGGAGAGGATAGCAGCGGGCGGCGTGGATAGGATAGCAGCGGGCAGCGTGGATAGGATAGCAGCGGGAAGCGAGGAGGGGATAGCAGCGGACAGTGAGGCGATCAGCGCTGTTGCAGGATAAATACACCAATAAATATTACTAGTATTGTTTCATTATCGCCAAACATCCACGTGCACAGCTCGGAGATAATCCAGCAGCGAGGATGCAGCATAAACAAGCCCTAAGGTACATCCACACTAGGCCGATCAGCACGGATAGACACTGTCGCTTGTCAACGCCGACTGGCTTTGCTAAAAATCCTTTGTACGTGCACAGATGGGCAAGTATACAATATTGAAAACGTACTAAGAGGAAGACGTTCTAGTTGCCTCAGCTACTTTATTAATAATTATTATAAGTACAAAGTATCACAAATCTCTAAAGCGTAAATTTTGGTTACGTTCAAGTCTTTAGTGTCGAAAGAGATATGGAGGAAATAATTTGATGAAAGACTTGATATTGGACGGTGTGGATCAGTTAAATCTCGAGTATAGATGGGGGGAGCAGTCGGAAGGAGATTCGATAAATTTTTCAGAATGTCAATGAGAGCTTTCACACGTGACGGCACGGTGAGAATGCTGTGGATGGCGGCCGTGGTAGTGACGGCGTGTCTCGATATAGGGACGGCCGCCGTGCCGTGAACGGCTCGCTGAAATGGTAAAGATACATTGTGTCTAATGGATCTCTTCACACGCCACGGTGTTTCGCCGTCCGTCCGCACGGCGTGCTAGCTTCAGTCCCACGTTGTTCGTGGTATTAAATAGACGCTATGGCTTCTTGAATTTCGAAATCTATGTTGAGGCATTAATTACAAAAGTGAAATTGAGTCTAGTGCTTTGAAAGAGAAGCTTAGAGAAGTACAAATCTTGGACTAAGTCATCATCAGTTTGGAGGGAGCTTTGTGCTTTAATCAACTCGGAATTCGAGACGTTGGACGACGAGAAGAAAAAAGGAGTTTGGTACACTCAACTTCTTCTTTTGGTCCGTGCAAGCACACCGGAGCATAACGAGGAAATGGAAACAGCAAATTGTAGGGAATTCATTTCAACAAGGCACGGCGAGGGCGAAAAGCCGTCACGTGTGGAAGCCACCTTAGTCTCTGTTATTACTTCGTTGATTCCCAATGTCAATTTATTTCAGGTTAACAGCATTAATAAGTCCATACTGAAACTACGTGGCACGTCCACACTATGCTCTTCGGCTCGGCTTTCTTTGATGGAGACTGAAAGCAGTCGGTTTCCATTCGGCAAGCCAATCGGCACGATCTAGCCAATTGGCATAGACCGACCAGCACGTCTACACCTGTTCTACATTGCCAAGCACCTTAACTAGGTATTACTCAGCGAGTTGATGTTTCCAACTATTTGCGTTGCTCTTCTCAACAACCAGTCTCTGTGCTCACACGGCCTAAGGCGTAAGAGGTGAATTAGGCTGGATTGCCAGTGACGGAAAGGTCAAAGTTTGAATCTCACTGGAGGATATTTTTCACATGATTTAAAAATAATCTTTTTTTTCCATCCTCTCTCCCCGCTAATGCAGGTGTATTTCCTCTAAGTTAGTTTACAAACCCGTGCCCCCTATGTATTCGTTTTTGTTTATATCCACGTCTTACTGCCCATCCAGGCTATGTGCATTTTGCTATACACTAATGATATAAGAATAAAAAAGATGTAATTTAAGGGAAATGCAACTCCAGCCGGATTAGAAACCCGACGCCTTCATATCCGGCAAACCAAACTAGATTAGGCTGCTATTTAGTCTATGTGCCCACCTATGCGGTTAGTAAGTCGCTAATGACCTTGGTGTTGAGCGTTCCTATAATATAAGAAGCTCAGTCTAAGCTAATTAATCTCACATTACCACTAAGATGCGTTATTAATGCAACACAATTACAATACATTTCGTTACGGCCAACAAAAACGAAATAATGAACATCGCAAAACAACTTTTACAAGTCTTAAAAGCACACAATCGAGCTACTGTAAATGTATAAACATTACATATTATAATATAAAATGTCTCATCTAGTGCTACGTGTGTTCCATATTACATATTGACATAATATTTGTGTTCATTTATAGGCTTTTGTATTTTAGAAATATGTTAACAATCGTTATGAAATATATTGGAAGTGTTTTGGACTTCTTCCACTATCCAAAAATATCTTAATGTGAATAAAATTAAATTTAGAAAGTAAATAAAATACCAAAACGTAAATTTGTAACAAAAAAATACTATGGTCTAACGTAAAAAACAGAAAAAAATAAAAAGATTTTATATAATAAAAGACTATGACGATTTCGAAAATTTAAAAGTACACCACAAGGTGTATCATGAAAACACATAAATTACCCTATACAAAGATGATAAATGTAAACATTAAAATGTTATAAACAACGAAAGAAGCCTTTCAAACAACGATGTTTCGAAACTACGATCTGTTGTAGTCCTCAGGTTTTATAACAGTTGAAAAACAAAACTAAAATTCGCAAAATTAAATTCTACAGTTAGGAACGAAACCAACAATGAGCCAGATCAAATTCTCCAGTCATGAATGAAATTGACAGAGGCAGATCAAATTCTCCAGTCGGGAACGAAACTGACAATGATATAAATTAAATTCTTCAGTCAGGTACGAAACCGACAATGAGAAAAATCAAATTCTCCAGTCGGAAACGAAAGCGACACTGAGGCAAATCAAATTCTGCAATAAGGAATAAAACCAAGAATGAAAAAAATCAAATTCTTTAATCAGGTACAAAATTGACAGTGATAAAAATCAAATTCTACAGTTAGGAACGAAAACGACGTTATCCAGAACAAATTCTTCAGTCGAGAACGAAACCGACAGTTAGACAGATCAGATTTTTCAATCAGGAACGAAACCGACAATTGACCGAACAAAGTTTAGCTCTTAAGGGATGGTAATAAGCTCTATTTGCCATTAATAAATATTTAGACGCCACTGGGATACAAATCCTGACCCAACGAGCATTAGAAAGACTCCTACCGGTTGAGCAAAGGCGTAAGACAGATGTGAAATAATGTTTTAAATCCAAGTTCACAAGTTCTGACTAAAATAAAATAATGGTTATGATAAAGCGATAATAATTGATGTAATTGTTTGATACTTTTTCACAAAAGCTGCGTCTTTTTGGTAATTTTATGGCAGAATTTGTGTTTAAGGGGATTTCCTCACATTAAAATAGGGTCAAGCTTGTTAGCTAAAGCTTGTGATGTAATTATTTCCTCGAGCTTGTTATAAATGGGGGGAGAGCTGTGTAAGCTTAGTTGGCTGCTGCTAATGAATTCAAGGCAGGGACTGGAGACAGCTGACACGGGTTGTTTCACGCAATTCGTTCGAAAACAAGCCCGTTGTTTGCATTCACAACTTGTTTATTGAGGGCTGTTAAAGCGACGAGGCCTTGGGGGATGTGTGTAACAAGGCTTGGGTCTAGTCGCCAAGGATGAGTGCACCGTACTAGGACTTGAGGCCTAAGATAGATACGAACCGAGTGCAATGGAGGCTTTCTCCCTGATATGGTCCACTATCCTCATTACAGGTGAATGCTGATTCATTTAGTGATGGTGGCGTTAGACCCTGCCTAGAGTTTGACAATTTTGCTCGGTTATTTCACAATAAATACAAGTCACCAATTATTTCAAGAATGAAGAATTTTTTCGTAGCTATACTAGCCTATCCTTGATCTTTGAATGGGCCTAATTATTTTTATAAGTAGGCCTACCCTACGTTTAGTAACCAGGTTATTAACATAATAATCTAAAGGAAATGGATGAAGATGGCTGTTATCAAATGCACCCACATTTGCGAATAAATAAGGCGGTAAAACCACAGTGATGAATCACATGTGAGAAATCATCCCCCCGGTGAATCCTGTCGGGACTCGAACTTGGCCCGCTCTATCACCGGAAATCCAGGAAGCTTGTCGATAGTGATGTATCGAAAAAAAAGTAGGCTACCGATAACAGTAGGTACTGGTATCGAAAGAATAAGCAGAAAATGTATTCCAAATATTGTGTTTTTTTTAGTGTTTTGATGTACGAAAATGTTGATTTTTCTCAATTGAGCTCTTCAGAAAATGGGCACAAGGGATAGTAGGCTCTCTTTCCCAAAATTGATTATATATATATATATATATATATATATACATATATATACATATACAAGCTAGTGAGATTATTCAATTCTTGCTTCATATCGTGTTAAAAATATTCACTTCCTATCTCAATCATAGATGCCAGTAAATTGCAAATGAACCCCTTCATGACATTTGAAGCATTCAAATGTATTTTCCTCAGATTCAATATTCATGACATATGCCCCTTTTCCGGAGAGCTCAAGTTATATATTCCTTTCATATACTAAAGGCCGGTTGCAAAGATTTCATATTGATTCTTCAATCAGCGAATTTACAAGATTGATCTCGATCAATAAAGGTTTGGGTTGCAACAAAGTTAGTTAGGTATCAAAAACTCCGGTCACCTGATCACAGATTTGATCAAAGTAAGAGAAACATGGCAACACTGTAAAAAGCACTTTATTTAAAGAAGCTAATAATTGTGAAATGATCTAAGTTTATACATAAGGTTGGCTCTGACACTCAAAATAAATATAAAAAACATATATTTTACTTTTATTATTCACTAAAATAAGGATGCAACGAGCAATTCAGTTATTAAAACTTATAGGTTATGTCTCCCATCAACAAGATGGTCGGAGAATCAAACAGATGATGAGAGAATTGTCTGGTTAACTTGACAAGTTATTTGATCAACAATCGCCTCCTAATTGTTAAGGTAATGGTGCTACTGAAAGTGACGTTTGAGACACTTATTGGAGATCAACTTACATTTAACCTATGATTATTGTTTGTGCAACAGGCTCTTATAATTATTGTAAGGATCGAAGCAAAAGTATCGATGTTTCTTCCACATCCCGACTTGACACCTTAGACCACTTGATTTATAATGCGAGTACATCATTTTCTTACATTTTTAATAAGAAGTTTAAAAATAGAATCGTATATGTGATGTTTTAGCAGCTTGAATAAATGCTAAAGGAATATAAAGTAAAACAAGTGGAAATGGACAAGATATTGTCTGAAGAGAGGGTGAAAAACTTTAAGATAGAAATGAAACGTGTAACCTGTTGGGTGTGAAACACGGCCACTCGAATCAATCAGTCGTGATGATCGCTAGCCTAATCTTACCGAGTCGTGCTTTGTCCCCCAGTATCAGTTGAAGGTCATAATCTGCACGTGAATGAAATAACAAATATTTCCAACTTGAGGTCAGGATTTTGATTGATGCTGGATGGTGACCATTAAAAGTGAATTATAATATTGTATTTATATGACATGATCAACAACCAGATGTGGACCGTTAGTCAACAGCTTAATCCATGGGGTAAGGATGAGGAAGATAAATTTAGAAAATGTGGAGAGGGGAAGACAAAACCACGGTGATAAATCAATAACATTTAGAAATAAGACTCCCTTGTAGCCCATTCGGGCAATATTCGAGCCTCCCTTTCTGTCACTGGCAATCTACTCCATTGCGAGACTGGCGTCTTGGATATTGTGACCACAGATGCGAGTGTGAGGGAAAAATTAGTACATGATTATAATATTTGGCTTAACCTAGAATTGTAAACATACTCTTGAATAGTAGGCACATGCGCTAACGACTGTGCTAAGGCTTGATTAGCGTTCATGGATAGCGCATAACTTATATATATATATACACACACACACACACACACGAGTTGTATCTGTATATTCCTCTAACTCAGCGGTTCCCAAACGGTGGTTCGCAAAATCTTCCAAGGGGTTCGCCAAAATATTTCTGTAATGGCGGTCTTCTGCAGCACTTTGTGAGGAAAGGGGAAGCATTTACAAGTTTGTATCGCCTCACACTGAAGTCAGGTGGTTATCTCAAGGTAGAACTCTTACAAGATTATTTGAACTTAAACAAGAAGTTTTCATTTTTCTTACCAACCGTCCCTTTCACAAAGCAAAGTGCATAAAAGATCAAATATGAGTCTAGGCTTTGGCCTATATGGCAGACATTTTCTCAAAACTACAAAAGTATGAAAGTTTTTTTAATTTCTTAATAAAGTTTTAAAAAAATAGAAGAGAAGTGTGGCTGATATCTCAAAAACTAATACAAAAAAAAAAGCTTCTAGATGTAGTAGAAAATTGGAATATTTTAATCATGTTGGAACAAAGACCACCACAAATAATTAAAAAATAATAATAATTTTAAATTGAAAAATGAATCTAAGAAATAGGGGCTAGAAAAATCCACAAACTACTATAAAAATCTTTTTTTAGTATAAAATTAAAACTGTGCAGATAATTGCAATTGTCTTTTAAACAGCCTATTATTTCATTGCTTTTTGTTAAACTCTGATGCTTTTTTTTTTCCTGTATGTTTTTGAAACAATGTATATAATTTATTTTCTCATATCTTATTATCGCTTTTATGCAAATATTGTGTTTTCTATGGATTGAGTTATTTTGTGCACTCATTCTATGGTCTGATTAATGTTTAATTTCAAAGATTGTTTTTAAAATGTATTGGTATATATATTTGGTTTATTATTGTCACGGTTATCTTGATATTGTAAGATAATAAATTATATAAATCATGCAGCCGGATGTAGAACATCATAATTTGATAGTTTGGATATTTGTTTGTCCGTAGGCCTATGAGTTATTCGAACACTTCTAAACATCCTAAAAATATAACATTTGGAATTACCGATAGGTCTTAAGATAGTGCAGAAAAGTTTTAAAAAAAACTCAAATTTAATGTGGCGGATTCAATAGAGGATTGGATTAGGCCAGAAACGTTGAAAATGAACAATTCCTTATGTAACCTGTAAACTTATTAGCACCAACAGGCAATTATTTAAAATAAATGTGAGCTTTCAAAACACGTTCAGATTATATCTCTATTTTGACTACTTTCGCGTGTTGTAGCACAATTTAAACCAAAAAATAATTAATATTCAAAGAGAGTTTAAGATTTGGTTACTTTTCCCTGTGGTTTATTTTAAAAAATATGCTAAAAATAACAAAAGCTACTTTATAGATTTCCCGTGTGAAGAACAGCTACACCAGCTGTGAGCAGTGAATAATGTGTTTAGTAAGTTATATAGTGGCGCCTAACTTAGCTGAAGGTTGATTTTGTTGGTCAGTTGGCCTTACTGTGTACGATGCTTTTAGTGTCTATTCTAACATGGATGTATCTATAACCTTACTGTATAATTCAGTCATAGCTTGTACTTTATGTAAATGAGAAGTCTATAATCAATAAACCGTTCTATGAAAGTTAATTTGTATGTGATATAATAAAACATAATGCATAACATACAGTGCACAATTCATAAGAAACATACAACGATTTATAATAAAACCTAGTGTATAACATCTTATTTAAATCGATTGTTTATTGTACTTTGAACTACAAGATAAGGTATTTCACGATACTTTATTTAAGGTTTCACTTGAAAAACAACGTTCATTAAACTGTATGTATTGAAAACTAAAATTAACCTAATTTTAAGTGATGTCCAATATATCATTTTCAATTTTTATTTGGTTCTGATTTTATAATTGTCATGAATAATATGATAGTTTCTTCCATTCGCGCTGCATGTCCGTAATCTGTGAGCTTTGATTACCCCAACCATTGGTGATGAGTAGAGGGCACAGGCTCCATTATATTTGTTGTTTGTTGGACCAAATATGTTCCTGAGTACTTGGTTTCTGAACACTATATTTCTTCTCGTCAAGTAAGGTGAAAGAACATGTTTCACAACCATAACAGATACCGGTGACACTAAGCACTCAAATACTAGTTTATTTAACTACGGTACTACATTTTGTTTCACTACGCCTTGTTACAAGTCCGGGCTATCCGCAATGAGTTACATTGATGGGGTCGCCGTCGGTATGAGGAAAGTAAAATTTAGAAGAAATTTACCCACATATTTGTGGGGAGAGAGAAAGAAAGAGTTAAAAGCTGTTTAGAAAAAAAAATCACGCTCAGTACACCCGACCGGGATTTGAAGCCTAACCTCCCAGTCACTGACCAACCAAACTCGGGCTAAGCGTCACTATCGGCTAGAGCGTGAGCATGCACACCGACGCAGGTTTTAATTATTATAAATTGATTATATTTTGGAAATATGAGCGCGACTCTGAGAAAATGCAGAAGAGAATCAACGACCGAATGGTCTAAGAAGGTGTTAAACTGGCCCGCTGATGACGGGGAGATAGGGGTTCGAATTCCGGTCGGGTCTACTGGGGGTGGTTTTCCTTAAATGTTTTCCCACCTCCTTCCATGCAAATGTGGGTATTTTACCTTTAAAATACTTCCTTATTCATCCCTACCCTATTAGAGTAATTATCATATATGCGTATAACCTGAACGGGTTGTAAGACGTGGTAGAAAAAATCAACCAACTCGCCATGTATTTATTTATTAATTAATGCAGCGCACTTAAACAAACACAAGACTTCTGCAAAAATCCACAGCAAACATACAGAGTCGGATAAGCAAAATAGTAGCTAAGCAAGATAGTTTAAACTAATTTTGCCATTTTAGGCTCTTTCACTTTTATTTGAATGTTGTACCTTACTATTGTTACTTTAAAAAAACTGCAGATAAAAAAGCTATAGCTTCTATAAGCATTACAGGGCCAAGGTTTAAAGCTTTTTATTTATGAATTATTTGCTTACACTAAGATTTTTTTGAACAAATTATAAAAAAAAAAANGGTATATCAAAATTTCCTAATGCGATAACCTATTTGAATAAGTGGCCTTTAAAGAAACTATTTCTGAAGTCCAATAAATACGTCTAGTACGGTACAACTTCTGTTTTCGTTCTTGCCATTTTGCCAAGAGGTGGTCTGCAGATGAGCAGAAGTATCTATACAGTTTTATTTCTGTCTGGGTTGAATGAAATTTGATGGCCACACCAAGATAGAATATTTACACCAGACGGGCGTGCGTGCACATCCTCAAATAAAATAATAAATTGGTGTCAGTGGTCTCACGATAATTATTCAATCCCAGTAGTCAGGGATTCCTAATTCAGACACAAGCCCCAGTAACACCCATTATGTTTGTATTCCCTTGGATCAATTTCCTAACAAGTCTTTAAAAACTCGATTAGACCAAAATTTTATAAATATATAAAAAAATATTAGGTTAAGTTGATAGGGTTGTGTATTCTTGATTCGTTATTCTTAGCCCTAAAACCTTGTCACGGGAGACGATTTTTTTTAAAGTATTATGTATTATTAAGTTTGGCGTTCAAAACTAATATAACGCAATAATTATTCTAATGATTTTAGGGCTTAGGAAGGTTATATTTGGAAGAGGTGCACCCGAATTTCCGTGGAGATAGTGGAAAAATATTTTGAAAAAAAAAAATCCTCCGTACACTCAACAGGTATTCTAACCTCATTCACCCCGTCATCGGCAGTCTAGTCTACTGCGAGAGTAGCACCTTAGACCATGCGGCCACCGAAACTGGTTATTCGTTTTTAAATGGGCATACTTTAAAAACATAGTAGACCTTAACTTAGAAACTGAACTTAGCTTGAATTAAAAAAAAGTATGTAAAATTATCAATTCCAATAAGTTTCAATAACAACTTTGTATATTTACTAACAAGGTGTCTTATATTAAACTTTGTGAACCAACAAACGACTTATAAACTAATTCAACTCTAAATCAGACACAACATTTAGTCCCATAGCCGTCAATTAATCAGCGTGAAAGGGAGAGTCCCAAATTAACCAAAGATAAATCGTTCGGTCAAAACGAATCTGAGACCCTTAATTCAGTAGACAAACGCACTACCGACCGAGCTAATATGTCGGACAAATGAAATTGCTTGCGATGACTGCAAGATGGAATAAAATAATAATGCTAGGTGTTTACACGAGACGAGTACTCGGTCGAGATAGTCCACTCGGCACAGTACTCGCCCCTTCTTAACGCATATTCTAGTACTCGGCCGAGTATATTAAAGTTAGGAGAGTGAATAGAAACCCCCTCCTCCTCCGTATCCCGCTCACTTTGGTACTCGGCCTGTCTGAACACATTGTTTAGTAGCGAGTAGCGAGCTCATTTGGAAGTGCGTGTGTTTTGTGTTTAATTGGTGTATATTTGCGTGTTATAATGGCGGCAACGAAATGGGACGTTATAAAAATCGTATGCGTGTAAACGATAACTCGCTCAAGATTTTTACTCGGCCGAGAAAGCAGTGACTGTCTCGGCCAAATACTCGTCTAATGTAAACCCGGCATAATATCAAGCAACAGAAATTATAAAAGGATTTTTTTTTAAAGCGGCTTTATAGAACAAAGAAAGCTTCTAAAAAGACAGGTAATCGTAAATCAAGTGCGAATGACAGATAGAAAATAATAGGTTAAAACCACGGACTCAATTGCACGAGACGGATTTTAACCAACTTTTACTTAGTGCATTTAAATTACTATAAAAACATGTGCGAAATAAAACAAAACAAGATATTTTCGTAAAGTTTACTACTTGGTCTTTTAAATGCAAGTTATGATCAATTTTGTTTATTTAGATGCGAATTAACGATAGCAGAATTCCAATAACAAATAAGTAGGAACATGCAAAATTCGTATTTGAGATAACGCGAATTTTTACACGAATTCTACTGTTTTCACGAGAGTAAAACAAATTTAAGTGTTTTTTTTTTTCTAAATAAACACACTCTCTTTGTGATTTGGTAAATACCACGTCATGCAATATAATTTTCAATGCGGTAACACTGGCGAAAGCGCTATGCCAGGGCTACCGTTCACACGGATAGTATAAGCTTTTTCTTATTTTATAGGTGTAAAACGGATCACAGGAAAAATGAGTGTTTTCAGGATATTTAGGCTTTGTTTTCTGAGGTTGGCATTAAAAATCACAATTAAAGTTCGATAGATCGACTCTTTGTTTCAGCATTTAAAAGATGTCACGCTAGTTCCAAGCAAGGACAATAATATATATATGGACCTTGCTAAGCGTGGTCATGTTTGGCATAGTTATCTTCTTAATTTTTATTTCCTTCTCCTTATTTGGTAGTAGTTTAGTCTTCTATGAAGACATGGTTCGTGTTGTTATTGTTTGGTCTAAACACAAATTGATAATCGATTATTTTGATATTGCTATTTGTAAGACTCGAAGGTAGTGATATAGAGATATCGAGTTTGATTTCACTAAGCGTGAAATGTTTTGTGTATATTTATATTTGATTTTTCTTTGAATAGGTTAATAAATAGTTAAATATACAATATGAACAAAAAATGTAGACAGTTTTATCTTATTTATTTTAATGAAGACTAATTCGACTCATATTTACATAAATAATAACATCGCTTTTTGGGAATAATAATAACACCAATTTTCCCCTAAAAATAAACTCACCTTTTGCATGTATCTACAAATTAGTTATCACATTCTAAGAAATTTATTTCCCTCAATCAAAGAACTTTGTTTGAACGAGCTGTTACAACGACCATATTGTGACCTAAGGCAAATGTTTAAAGAAAAAGAAAAAAAAAACATCAATAGCCAAGCAAACTAAATTAATTTTTTTATACCGGAATTCAACTTTTATCAAAATATAATCATCTTACTTACTACAAATCAAGATCTCATGCTATAAGATAAAAAGAAACAAGTAAAACACTAGGTAAATTATTTTTTTAATTTCATTATAAATCTATTATTTGAGGAAAGTTACGTAAGTCTGATCTTGCTAACACATTCTCATGTGTTGCTTATAAACATTCTCATATAAATTATAGCTTACCGAAGTAGAGGATATATAAGCTTCATGCCCCAAACAGGTTCGAATCCCGATCGAGTGTACCGAGAGAGTTTATTTTTTCCTAAATGTCTTGCCATGCCAAGCAAATGTGGATATATTTCCGCTTAGTTCTACCTCTCACATCCCTAGACCATTAGATTAGTGTAAATACGCGGATGGCTCGGATGGGTGAAGCAAAAAAATAAAGAGAGGGAGGATATAGATAGAGAAGGTTCCTACAATATCTCTTTTAAAACTTAAGATTATTTTTTGTAATTTCAGAACAAACATACATCACATTCGCTAGTATTACACCTTTTAAAGTCAGATACTTTTCAATGTGGAATCCATTTGCCATGTAGAGTTCGACAGACAATGTCTGGGGAACAATCACCTCTCTCAAGGCTCCTCTAACCCATATCTGTGTCCTTCGAGCGTAGCCACGCGCGTAAACGCGCGCAGGGAATAATTTAGGGTCCGATTACACCGTGCCCAGATCCCTGTCATCATCGTACATCTATGAATCCTACCCCCCACACACCTTGGCCAGACTTTCATCAGTGGGAGGAGTTAGCTCCACCCTCCGTGAGTAGGCCTACTGGACCCACCCGTAAGGGAGTTAAGACACACCCTAGGAATCGCTCTTGTAACACACATACAAACAAAAAATGTGTTCAGAATAATTCAAAACTAGAATAGGCGCAGCGTTATTTAGAAAATGCTCATTAAATATGAGCCATCCAGCCGTAATTTCAGTATATTCATGATTAATGCAACGCTATCTTAATGTTGTTGATATACCGACATTAACATTTCAGATAGGTCGTGAGGTAATATCCCAGGCTGGACCATGAGAATATATTGATCACCTGACGTGGGGTTGCAGGCCCTCCCAATGATGCGATTACAGGCCGTTATCCTCAACCAAACATTCCATTACAGTCAATTTACACGGGCGCTGTAAGCTATTTGTAAACAAAGCGTATTGTCCAAATAGGAGTACCATTATATGTGCTGAATATGTTTCTATATATCAGTAGTAGTCGGCCGTTTAGCCTTGAGTTGCTGGGCGGAATGCGGGAACAGAGAGGGGCGACTGTAATAAACCATCCCTAATCCGAATTAAATGGTCTAGTTCGGATTACCAAACAATATGTACACTCCGTTTACCCTAAAAGGAAGTATCCTTACTCTGAATGAATACACTATGGCTATATCTTATAAGCCACAGTGGAAACAAAAAAGGTCAACTTTATTTGTTTTGTTTTTTAGTTTATTTTTGCTGAGGAGAGGGGGGATTTATCTTGAACTTTATAAACCAACTGAATGTATCAACAAACGACTTCTAAAATAGCTTAAATCTTTAATAAATACAACACCCATGGGTTCTATTTGTATCCCCTTTTATTCTTGTCCATCTATTTGGATGTTGTGCGTCAACATAATAAAATTGGCACAACTGTGATATGTGTATTGTCAGTGACATTACCAAGGAATAGCGTTGTCTTTATTTGTTTCCTTTATTCAAATATTCGAGAGCTACCTCATGTCATCAGTGCAGTGGTGCAGGGCGCATCCCAGCCAAACATCAATGGTAATAAGTTATTATTATTACTATTATTATTAGTAGTAGTTGATTTAGTGGTAGTTGTATTTAAATTGTACAGTCTGAACCAACTGATTATATCAGCATATGACTTAGTACACCTCAAGTACGGCGCTATACAAAAACAAGATGGCACCTACATGATTCAGAATGGAATGGGCCAGTTTCATAGTCAGATTAAGTACGCCTCAAGTGTGGTGCTACACTAAATACATGACGACACCTACCTTGACAAGAAAAGAATGGACCAGTTTCATATGCGAGAGTGGCCCATTCCATTCGAGTTTAGGTGGGTGTCGTCTTGTATTTAGTGTAGCGCTACACTTTAGGCGTACTAAGTCTGACTATGAAACTGGCCCTTAGTAATCCTCAAGTGTGGCACTACACTAAATACAGGACGGCATCTATCTATATTCGAATGGAATGAGCCAGTTTCTTATAATATTAAACTGGCCCTAACTGGATTCACACGTTCGCCGTAAAAACAAAGCAGAAACGTTATCACATGACGAGCTCTAAATCAATCGGCGCTATCAGTTCAGCGCGACTTGAAATGACTTCAGCTTTCCTTTTTATGAGAGACATCATCAGCTTACCCGCTTTCGGTGGCCGCATGATCTAAGGCATCACTCTCGCAATAGATTGGACTGTCAAAGACGAGAAGGAAGATCGGGGTTCGATACCGGTCGGGTTTATTCAGGGTGGTTTCTTCTAAATTGTTTTCCACTCTGCCTACATGAAAATGCGACTACACTTCCTCTAAATTCAACCTTCGTAATCCCTAAAACCTCTTAATTAATACACAGGCGTATAACCCAAACAGGTTGTATGACACGGTGCTAAAAAACATCAGCTTGGGAGATCCAATCAAATTTAAAAACCCGACTCGATCATTGCACATTGTCTACAAAGCGATATACTAAAAGAAAGCTGCATCTACTGTTGTGAAATGATTTGAAATAACTCGTTAAATGGAAACCGAGTGCGTCGTTCTTGTTCTGTTTTGATTTGTTTAACGGCACAGCACAATTAGTTTAAAACACCCAATGTGATGTTAGTTATGTGTATATCTGTTTATCCACTATAAAATAAATTATAACAGAAAGCAGCTGTTTCTAGTTTATGCCGCAAATCATTATGGGTCAACATACATTTCTTCAATCGTGTGGTTGACCCCGGTGGTCTTGAGGTAAAGTGCTCGCCTCACGATCCGATGTTTCTGGATTCAAACCAGGGTTGACAGATTTATCTTGAGCGATAAAAATCCTTAACACAATTTCATTTGGAGAGGAAGTAAAGCCGTCGGTCCCACGTCGATTGTCGCATTTAAAAGAACACTGGAAGGTATGCGAAAGTACCTTTCCCGACAACATTGGTAGTTCTTTCGCCTTCACTCATAGAAATTCTCGTGTGGTAATATAATCAGTAAGTTCAGAAAGTGCACTTAAATACCTCAAATGTATATATTTTTTAATTGCTAGCGTTTGAATTGCTACGCCACTCAAAACAAATTCAACTTTCTATTTTCAGTTAGCATGTGAATCAAGTTTTAGAAAGTCTCCTTACTTGTCTGTTATTTCTCCAAGATCCAGTACATTCTTGATTTAACAAGTTTCTTTTAACATATTTTCTGACATTTCTCCCTTATATTTAAAATTCTATGTTTTTTTTCTATAATTTCTCCCTGACCGAGCCAGTTCCCATACTTTTCTTTCGTTTCTAACTGAACTTGCAAATCCATTTATTTTCCCCCACGTCTTCCAGCCTCATTGTTTTATTTTCCTCTCCTCTCTCAGAGCACTAGAAGTAATTTCCCCGAGCACGTGACCCTATACAGGAACATGGAAGTGCTCGTTCAAGCGGCAAGGCAACAAACCCACCGAAGCCACATTTGGTTGGTCCCTGGTCGATAAAAAGGAGTCCGGGGGGGTTACCAACACACGGCAAGAAGGAGACAACTTTGAATTAGGTCGCGTTATCTTGCTCTATTTGATGAGATCAACTCCAGTCTTTTTGTACGTATATGTGTGTGTATGTTCCTCCGGGCTATCAGCATATTTTACGCTAATGGGGTAGGCGTGAGGAAGATAGAATTTTGAGGAAATGAATCCGCATTCGCGTGGAAGGATAGGAAATCATTTGGGAAAAATCATCCTTGGTAGACCCAATCGGGATTCGATCTTTGACTTCCTTATCACAAGCAATGCGGTTATCTTCAGTTTTCCAAGCCCTTCCTTAGCCCGGTAGCATTTTTTTCTTAATGATTACGTTTAATGCCGTAACGAATTCATTTAAAGAGCATGGCTGAGGAAGGAAGTTTAAGGCGGGCTAGTTTTGATAATTAGGTAAGTGTTTTTGCAGTTTTCATGATAAAAATATTTTTTTAGAAAAATAAATTAAATATTTCTCCAATGCAAACATATAGTTTAATTTTCTTCACATGGTGACCTCAACATTTCTTGAATATCTGTCAAGGGTGTCCTGGAATTTAATGATAACTTTTTCTCTTCATTTAAAAAGTTTATCATCTAATGCCACTATGCTCATGACAGATATTCAACTATCGTTGATATCACCATGGGAATAAAATAAAACTCTTTGTTTCTACTGGAAAAATATTTGATTTACTTAACCGAAAAAATTGTTCGCTAAGAAAATTTCAAAAAGTTACCTTTTCTCGCTTCTTATTCGCAAAGCTTATCGTACTTCACACAAACGGGTGATGTTTTAGTAAATAATTCAGTAGCTAAACTTGTGGCAACTATCACGAAATAAGCATTACAAAATATACGACGCTCATACAAACGAACATGGTTTTGATCCTAGTTATATGAATAGTTAAAATATTATCAACAAAAATAAAATTCTTAAAATTTTGGAAAATGACACCTGGACACGGGAATCGAACTAAGGACCCTTGATTTAGCACAAGAATGCTCAACCACTGAGCTATTCTTCACTTAGAGCTTAAGGCAAAATTCCTTTGATTAAATGGTTTATATTTAATTTAAACACCACTTTCCTCAAAACTTTTTTCAAAACAAAGATATTTCATTTTACTCTTTTGTTTGAAAGGCTAAGAAATCACAGTTCGATTCACTAGATTAACTCTTTCTTAAACATCGTTGAAAATTATGACGTGCACTATTACCAAATGCGGCACATGTGGTCATAACAGCGAGCCCTTCGGCCATTAATCTCAGTTTTCTAAAGTGAAGCTGCTACTTCTTTATTCAAGTAGCTCCTCATTTGTCCTCACGAGGCTGAGTTTGACCCCGTTCCAGACCCACTCTTTCACAGATAAACTCTGGAAGCGGCGGGGATCGAACCTGAGACCTCTGAATCCGTTATCCAGGAAGTCGGACCACCAAAGAAGCTGTTTAGTTTATCGTAAAACAGTAATATTTGAATTGTAATGAATTGAGAACCTAATTAAGAAGAGAAACACGGCCGGTGCGTAGAGGCAATAAGCGCACATTTTCACAAAGCTTCGTCAGGCTCACAATGAAGGTGGCTCACAAGAGCTTTGAGGGAGGAGAGACGGGGTCGACGATAGTTCTTTAGAGGGGTCAACCCCTCCTGATAATTTAATTAGAGTGTCATTAAGGGCAATTACCACCACCCCCTATTTAGGACGGCGGTAATCACAAATCAATATCCCACCGTTCCTCTACGATATTATTACGGATCAGCAGACGTGTTCCGGTGGGAAGACCTTGGTCTCGACAAGTCAGCGAGGACATTACCGTGGCATGTCACACGCCTTCAATCACACAGCTCGCTCTCGTTCTTTCTAATTAGCTTTATCTTTGTCACCTCTCATTTTCCTTGTGCAAACACTTCCTCTCATTATTATTACCTTCCTTACCTAGTACTTTTGTCTTCTCCTCTTTTAACCTTTGATCTTTTCCCTTCTGCTTTAAATTATCTTCATTTATATACTCTTTTCTTCTTCTAGTCTTTCCCTCCCACATTTATCACGTCTCTTTGAGTTCACCAAATCATCTTTTTTTAGTTTCGTCTATCCTTTTTATTTATATTCATCTTTCTTTTATCTCGGCTTGCATGCAATATTTACGTTTTATTTTATACTCTTTCAATTTTTCCTTTTCCTTAACATTTTATTTTCTATTTCTCTTCTCCCCCTGGATGTCTTATTGTGTGGCGGAAGGGTATCTGCATGCTTAAGAAGGGGCAGAAATCGCCACGAATTAGTTTGCATTTCAACAGTCTTAAGCCGTTGAAGTGGCTTTCAAGCTGTGGTACGCGTACCCTCTGGAGTACGCATAGTTTTATTAGTTAGGACAGTCATTTATATTTTGATCCAAAATTATTGATTTATTAATTTGAAGCTAATATAAAAACCAGCGAGGGATTTCATTAGTTATCATTAATAAGATGTGTTATGTATTTTCATTTATGTTCTCTCTCTTTTTATGGCTATTCTGCAAATAAATTTTACCTGAGTGACACGTGAGGTTTGTAAACATTCTACTAGGCTAAAATGTGTGTTTTTTTGGTAACCTGATATGTATGATACAATATAACTAATTATACTAGAGTGTTTTAGTCAAAATAACACATTCTATTCGTGAATTAAGTAGACTAATCAGTTTAAGACCCCAATAACGCGACAAAGGACGAGGTTTTTCTATTTTTATAGTTTTATCGCGTCTTACAACCTGTTCAGGTTATATACGCCTTATTGTTTGTTCTTTGCATCGTGCTGTATTACCCGTTCGGGTTGTACGCATATATATTAGTTGCGCTAATGTTTTAGGGATGAGGAAGGTTGAGTTTATGAGGAAATATACCCGCATTTGCGTGGAGGGAGATTAAAAAACTATTCAGAAAAAATTGCCCTCAGTACACTCTAATGAGATTCGAGCCTCGATCTCCCCTTCATCGGCAGTATAGTCTATAGTGAGAATTACGCCTTAGACCAAGCGGCCACCGAAGCAGGTAAAGAGGGTGTTAATTTATCATGTTTTCACTAGTTTAAATAATTTAGCTCTTGGGTTATTTGGGATTTAAGTGTTTACGAATAAAGGGGAGCGCAACTGTAAAAAGATTGAAAACTACTAGACTATAGTAGCAAGACCCATTCCTAAATAGACTAGTGACGTGATTTTCTCGTACTCTCTTCACGCTCATGCAAATGCATCTCCTATGAGCTACTTTCCCTATCCCTAAACATCATGTTAAGTATGTTTATATTAAACTGACTAGCACAAGGTTTATAACTTAGCCTAAGGGGTAAGAGCGAAGAAGTTAGTTCAGAGCAGGCCTAAGTTCCCCCGCACTAGAACGTAGAGATAGGAAACCCATAGAGATAAATTAATAGCATGTGGAAAATAAACAATGCATCCGGCCAAAATTTAAGCTCCAACCTCCCCGTTATCGACGACCATGCGCAATACGAGTCTTACGTACTATACTGTGAGTCCACCAGTGCGGGTCAGGTCAATAATAGCCCTGATGTTAAACGTACTAGGCGCTATGTAAAAAAAAATATTTATATTAACAGAAGGCTGATTGAAAACCTGTACACTTGGTCTGGCTTACCGGTGAGGGGGGAAAATGAATCCGGGTCAGGGGTACTGAGGGTGTTTTTGTCTAAATTGTTTTCACTCTCCCTACACATAAATGAGGGTACATTTTCTCTACATCTACCTTCCTCACTTATAATCCATAAGTATAGTAGAATGCGGATAGACCAGACGGATAGCAAGAAGCAGTGGAAAAACACAAGTATAATAGCCTATCTAGAGCTCCACGCCCCAAAAAGAAGCAAATAATCAAATGGCTGGTAAAATTGTCCCGAGGTTTAGTCCTAGCGGATACAGCGGCCACCACAGAGAAATGAAACACAATGGGTAGCTTGTTCCGATGGAGAATAGTTTCTGTGGCTCTCACCAATCAAATAAACAAACCACGTTACTGTGGATTCACACATTCGCTGAAAAACGTGAGCTATCTGGGAGAACTGCGTAGGTCGTTCTGTAATAGTATATACAATCTCAGCTTGGTCGTGCTTCTCCATATAATCGGCGTGAAATAACCAATCAAACTTCAAAACCAGCCAACTCAGTGCGCATGTGCGTAAAACAAACGACTTAAGCTCCTTGCACACCAGCATAGTATTGTATGCGTACTGTGTGAGGACAGTAGTGGTGAGGTAACACCCATACTTCCCATTCACCACCTGAGAGCAGTGTAGTCAAAAAGAAACGAGTGTGTTGTTCTGTTAAAAGTATTAGTGATACATTATTTATACCAGTGGCGGATTTACACATTTGCCGCCAGTAGGCTATTCAAATTTTGCCGCCCCTACCGACCTCCAATCCAACGATTTAGTTAAGATTGTACAAGAAATAGTTTTTGGGTATATTTCTGAGCTAATAAAAGCTCAATCATGTACTCTAATAAAGCGGGGTAAGGTATGCCTTAATACTACTTACACAATGATGTACATTAGGTAAACGTAATTAAATAATTTTTATTGCGCTTACTTAAAGTTTAAAAACAATATATTCAATTATCTGGTAACAATCCGGCTTTTCTTTTGTTTTTGAAGTAAATACGGGACGGGACTTCCCCGTTTGTATCGCCGCTCTATATCTATCTCTCTCGAACTCAATATCACCAACACCACGCGGCGTATGCCTACAGCACGACCCCGCTTCGGCTCCGGCGCACCACGCCGCGCTCGTGCAGTCAGGTTCGGCCACACACACTTAGCGAACGGTCATGTCACTCGTTCCCGCGCCGCAACCAAACGCGACTACGCAAATTGTAGAAAAAATTATCTAAGTGGTGAAACATATTACATGTTGAATTGTTTGTGTGGAACTATTAACATTTAGGTATATAAATATGAATCTTTTTAATTTCTGTAAGACAAAAAAAAAATTTGGCCCCAAATTTGCCGCCCCTAAAATCTGCCACCCTAGGCTCCAGCCTACTCAGCCTGTTGGTAAATCCGGCACTGATTTATACTATATTACATAAAAGCCATTTTTTTTAATAAGCATACCTTAGACAATAAACAAGGGTCAGCAAAATTATTCTAAAGGATAAGCTGTTTTATTTAATCATGTTAATTAAAGTCCTAGTAAGAGTAGACTAGAGTGGTTGGGAGTATATAGTGGGGGGCAGGCAACGGCCACCATGACAGTCTCGTACGTGTCTTTACGCTTTCAAAGCGGAATGGAATTATGGAAAGCCTCACACGGTACGTATACGACACTACGCCGATATGCGAGGTCCTTTTAATACGCGCATGAGCCTTCAAAGCGAGATACGAGCAGCCGGCTCGTCTAATGTTGGGAAATAATTTTAACTCGTTAAATAAAAAGTGTGTGTGTTGTTCACGTTTTGTGTTGATTTGTTTCACTACAATACACAATAATTTGAAACTATCCATCAAGACCTGTTTATCAACTAGAAAATTAAATATATTGAAAACCAGCTGTTCCAGGTTTGTGTTGCGAAGCATTATGGGACAAACGAAATTTCATCTGGCGTGTGAATTGATGTGAAACTCATACCTCTTAATTTTTGGCGAGCGTGTGAATCAAACTTTAAACTTGGCCCAAGATATCCTTTACAATACAAACTAGAAAGCGCTGATTACCGACATATTTTCTTTTCTAGTGGATTAATACATTTTTAAGATTAATGTAACGATGGATTAGTGTCACTGTGCCGTGAAACAAATCAACAGGTACACAAGCGCGTTCCATTTAACACGACGTTATTTCAAATCACTTCACAGCAGTAGCTGCCGCTGTCGTCTTGTATTTCGCTTTGTAGGCGCACGCACGTATTCAGTCGGTTGGTTAGACGCATGCGCGTTGAGTCAGTTGGATTTAAAATTTGAATGGATCACCCAAACTGATAGAGTTCAGAAAAAGAAAAGCTAAAGTTATTTCAAGCCGCGCTGAACAGACAGCACCGATGAGGCTGGAATCTTGTGATTGATTTAGAGCTCATCACGTGATTGTTCTAGATCTCATTGCGTGATTGGCTTAGAGCTCGTCACATTATAGCGTTTGAGCTCTGCTTTTGTTTTACGGCGAACGTGTGAATCAAGCTTAGGCCTATATGTCTGCGCACCGCACACACAGTGTAGGCAATCTGGACGGATTGAAAAGCAGAGGAAGTACTTTGTTCTTCCCGGAATAACAAAATGTATCGCCCCCGACCCCAGCAGAGTGAAAGACCCAAACAGTTTGATGGGCGCTCTATTAAAACAGTTTGAATAGATTCTTGCTTTTGAAGCATTTCGATGACGTCAATAGCGGTTGGAACAGAAACTAGAATTTAGTGTTCATGAATCTTCATGTGTCGAGAAGCGCTTTGAGCTGTGGGTAAAGTGGGGGTGTTGATACTGATGTTTTTATTCATCCCTTTTGGAATATCCGTATTTATCCACACTAATGGGGCAGGGATGAGGAAAGTATATTTGCGAGAGAAAAAACCTCGTTCGATTGGGAGAGGCAATAGATGTAACGAATTATTGGAACTCTCAGTACGCTCAGGCAATGTCCAACTTTTTTTTGTTGCCGAAAGAAAAAACTCCACTATTACTGTTTATGATCATTTAGACATAAATCTAGAAAGTCAAACATTGGCAAAAGGTAGCCTACAAAAAAATCCTCTTACAGCTGTCAAAACTGACATAGCCTATTAAAAGTGGCAGCCGCGGCTTGGAGTAAATTAATTAAAGACAATACAGGTAGTTTTTCTAACGAAAACAGACTATACCTAGCTCATTAGTATTCTTGTGTCCTGCCGAGATATTCCTCAATTCTCATGGCTAGTTTTTTATTTAAATTTTATTAGAGAGACTGGTATGCATTTAGATGACAGAAGCTGCTTCAGGCAGACACAAAAACACCGAGTGAAACAAGATACATTGACCCGCAACGGTGGGCGCGCGGACAAAGGCGTAAACCTTATCTTGTCTAGTTTGCGGGTTACGGGGAGGTCGGGGTCCCAATCCCGGCCGGGTGTACTGAGGTTGGTTTTCTTTTCCTACCGTAAATGATGTGTCCCTCTTTTTCCGCACAAATGCGGGTACACTTCCTCTAAACTCTTAAGTCAGGGTGATCCAACGTTTTTCATCCAAAGTGCCAAATCTGATTATCAGTTTGCACCGTGGACCGAAGATATATTTAGCAGTCCTATCAACTTAATATAGACCTACAAACAACACTCAATAAACAATTACAGTATTTTCAATACACAAATTGTATTTTTGGTTGGTAGAACCTTTCAAATTTTACTATCAAAAATATTAAATATTATTAATTTAGCAAAAATGTTTTGTGAAATATGCACGCACGCACATACACACACACTTTCACAAAACAAATGAACATTATATAATATATATTTATAGGCCTACATATTTTTATTAATAAAATTAATGTATTTTAATAAAATGCAATCACGACCTTTATAAATAAATACTTATATTTTTATCATTGGCTATTTCACGTCTGCCACCGAGGGTTTCTCTTTAATCTTTCAGTTTTCCTCCAGGAAGCCGCGAGGGCCACATTTACGGTGAGCGCGGGCCGCCAGTTAGACTACACTGCTCTAAGTTATATCCCTATCCCATTCAGATAGTTCAGGTGGAAGGAGGACGCGTAGGACAAAAAAAAATTACTTGATAGTAAATCCACCCCGATGGACATATCAAGCTCATTAATCGGTCAAGTGCCTAGTTTATTGCTGATGGGGAGGCAGGGGTTAGAATCTTGGTCAGGTTTACTGAGAGTGTTATTTGTTGAATAGTTTACCTCTCTCCCTCCAAGCAAATACGGACACATTTCCTCCCAAATGTAACCTTCTTCATACCTACCTCATTAGTATGCGTATCATCCGAAAGGGTACATGAGTAAGACTAGCTGAAAATGAAAGTGTGGTGCTTAGTGGTGAAGAACGTTGAGCTAGCGAAACTTAGATGGTCAGTAAATATAGACTGGTGAGTCAAAATGTTGGTGAAATTCAAACTGACATAAAAGTGGTCCAACAGCAACTAAGGTCCTTAATACTTGAACGAATAAACGAACACTCGTCAAGGTAGAATAGGACTAGTTTCCCCTTCTAATATGTCCCAAGACCCGCTTAAAAATCAAACCCTATTTGTGTACTATTCAATTAAACAAAACACGCTCATCAATATTGCACACGTCCTCTCCATCAACTTTCAATTTCTCCGCCGCCACATGATGTTATTCGGCTGTGATTGAAGAGGAAATGAAGTTACGATACCACCTACACAAGGACAATAGAGTGTTAGGCACAGTGTTTCCGAGACAGTGGTGGGCGAGAGAATGTTTGCAGGTAGCCTACTGACACAAAGCGATATCAACGCCCCTATATTGTGTCTCAAAAGATAGACAATACTTTAGTATAAGATATGTTTTCTGCCGATGTCCTTTTTTGTCAGATGGTGTTGATTTTGGCAGTTGTAATTGAAATATCTGTATCGGCGGGCACGCGGCCTAATGTCAGGCTTATATAGTTTGGTTGGTCAGAAACAGGTTTTAATTAGGGCTGGGCGATATATCGCGAAAAATCTATTTAATATTTACATCGATATACCAAAATTACGATTTTGGATGTGTCGCTCCACGGTATATCGTGTACCCCCACCCCCTGGTATTATGTTGGACAGCACACCGGGTACCGTGAAGCATCGTCGTTTTATGATATTTCGTATATTATGATACTTTGTCTATTATGATACATACCTAGTCTATTATGATGCATCGTCTATTATAGTGCGATTTTGGTAGGAAGAACAGTAGAAGTTAGTTACTAAAGTTTGGCTATTAAATTAATTTTTAATATCTTCATACATCATGTCATACTATCTGCAGCTGTCACTTTTTATAGATATTATCAATACCGATAAAATAACATAAATAACAAAGTAAAATGTTATTAATATTGGTCGCAAATAAATATGTTTGAATTTTCTCTACTGTTCTTCCAACCAAAATCAGGGGATACTTTAAAGCAAGTAAGAAATTGTCAATAATCATTAACTATAAAATAATAAGGTCAGCTAAGAAATGGACCGCTGCAATTGATGTTTCGAGTCCTAAAATATATTATGTAAGTATAAATAAACGTTGCTAAATATGCAACAAATAACTCGACGATGCATTGCATTGTTAACCAATAATTGAATGCTGATGCAGATTACAAACATGGTTTAGTTGATTGTTGATGAATTCGTCCGGTAAGTTTTCTATACCCGTGACTATTATGAATAAATAGGTATTTTTATTTCCAATTTAAATTATTCCAAAATAATGTTAAGAAATTTAAAATAATAACAATAATTTAAGGCTGTCTAACACATTATTGAGTTGTAACTTGTAAAAGTTATCATGTTTTCTTCTCCTCGTCGCTAAGCCTATATCATGACACCCACGCTGTATAGACATTACTCTGTTTCTTATGAATAAGCACTAGCTCAGCAGCAGGAACGACTTCCTTCTTACCTCCCAGCCACCACACATTTATAATTATGCTGACAATGAGGCAGATAAATTAAACAATCCTGTATTTTGGGACGGAAGCAAGGAATACTGTGTCAATGGTTTTGTTTGTTTAAAACAAATAGGGAAACAAGTCCAATATATGAAAGTTATGCTCAGTCACGGACAAGTTTTGTTAATATTTTAAAGAACCAGTGGTACACCAAGAAATTCTCTTTGGGACATACAACGTAATGAAGCTACTATGCCTGTACGTTTTTCCGATGTGGAATTATATAAATACTTTTGATATGCGTGACGGTATACCTTTTGAATAAAAGGTAATAATGGTCTTTAAAATTTTGTTTATGCATCTTACACAATCATTTGCGTGGCTTTAATTCAGTATTTTAATGAGTACGTTTCAATCTTTTATTTAAATTATTTTTGATCGATGGATGAGAAGAATTGTTAAAATAAAATATAAAATGAATTTCCTGTTCACAACAAAAATAAATTAATCGAGTCACTATGAACCATAGTTATGTGCTATATTTAATAAATAAATCCATATCAAATCTAGATTAAGGCTCCATACACAAGTAGCGGGTGCCAGACAATCATCAAGCTTAGTTTTTTTACAAAAATAGTCATTCTGATTTCATGTATATATATATTTATTTATTTATTTATTATTGAGAATACAAGCTCAATCAAAATTTCTTCACTCAACGTGTATTCTCGGCAGCAAATTCTAGACACAGATTTCGTTATTTATCAGAGATCAAGTCTGCTAACAAAATAATCACCCCCAAATACATTTTATTTTATATTGACCCCCTTCCCCTCCAACCACCACCCTCCTCCTCCTGCTAATAAACATGACCTTAAAAACTCAAAAAATTAAATCGCTATATATCGTAAATACCGGTTTAACGCAGACGATACATCGCGATGTCAAAATCCCATCCATCCTTAGTTCCAAACCCGGCCCGGTGTTCTGAGAATGATTTTTCCAAATGGTTTCGTGTCCTGAATAAAAGAGGATGAAAAACTAGAGAGTATGAGTGGGGAAGTCGAGGGGAATCACTCCCTATGCACCCATCAAGATTCGAACCCTGCCCTTACAGGTCAAAAGGAAGCGCTGGCAGTCGGTACTATTAGGGATGTGAAAAAAGTATTGATACTTTACAAATTTCGATATTTTCCTTTCAATAGTAGTATTTGTTTACTCGATACTTTTTTTTCGATAACTTTATTGATCCTAGCACTCACACTCCGGTATCGGATCGGTATCGAAAGAAACGATTTTTTTTGTCACCTTCACTCATATTAGGATTAAATGTTTACTAGGGTGGACTGTGGCGGAAGAACAAATGAAAATAGTTCTCAATTAGTCTCGCTCATTATCTGCATGACAAGAAAAAGCAACTCTAGCATTCAATCTCTTTTAGCTCATCAAAATTCATAGCTGTTCTTTCATCTTTGTTTATAAATACATCCTGATGCCTGACAGGGCGACGGGGCGAATGGCGACCAGTCTACTACCCCTTTCTTTTCAATTAGCACGGTCATCACAAACTTAACAACAGACATTTTTGCAGAGCTCAATATTTATAATTTTCAGTGTTTAAATAAATAATATGAAAATATACTTATGATGCAAAAGTTGAAATTAAAATTATTAAATAAAAAAAACAAAAAAATTTCCAGAGTAAAATTTGGATACCGTTACTTACTGTTATCGATACTTTTCTCTCGATACTAGTACGGTATCGATATTTTTCTTCCGATACTTTAAATGAGTACAGTATCGATACTTTTATTTCGATACCACATCCATAGGTACTACATTCTACCAGCTCAAAGATAACCATATTTGTTATAAAATTGTTTTAAGTGGAGAGGGGGAGAAGATTCTTACGTGCGGGGGCTCGTGGAGTAGTATTCCCAACAGATGGTAGAGATGTGTTATAAACATTTAGCTCCTTTAGAAGAAATTTAGAGTTTTTTAAACAGTTTTTAGCACCACGTTTTACTACCCGTTAGGGCTAAACGCATATGTACTAATTATGCGAATGTTTTGAGGTGAGAAAGGTTTAATTTAGAGCAAGTGTACCCACATTTGTATGAAGAGAGTGAAAAAAAACATTTATGAAAAACCACCCTCAATACACCCAACTGGGATTTGAACCCCGACTCCAATAAGTTTGGGCGGTAGACATTGACGAGTAAAAGTGAAAAATTGATTGATAATGTTTTCAGTGGGGTGGGGTGACCCTGTACCAGATAGAAGCTATAATTATCTTAAACCAACTTAGCTGTTCAAAAGTGAAGAAGAAATTACTGATTTTCACAAATAATAAGAACTAGCCTACATGTAAATAAACAGAATAGTGTTTCTAATTATGTTAATGAGCGTAAAAAATGTAATTGTACTCGAAATTAATACGGTAAACAATTTTGTGATTGTTGATTTTTAACGCGATAATTTGTATAGCATTGTTGAAGTGTCACAAAATATATTATATAAAATGAAATTAATTTTGTGAAATATATTTTTTTAATAAAAACTAATTAAGTATAGTTATTCTAGCAAATATACCTATTTTTTTGGGAAAAGAGTAGCCATTTTATTTGCTAATTAGCTTAGCCTATTGTAAGTTTATTAAAAGAAAGTTCAACCTATGATATAAAGATATAAAATATAAAATTAATGTTATTTCAATATGTCATGTCATACCAACAGTTGGATCAGAAACGTTTTAATAAAAAAATCTCCTCACTTCTTTTAAAATGATTTAGTGAACGATTCAAACAGTGGGTTAATATCAATGAAACTATTAGTTGAAGCATTTGGAAATATTTATGGTAGGTAATCTGTCCACAAGATTACTAACAAACAAAAGAATGACTATGAAGGGCCGAAAACTTATCAGGTCGTGTAAATAAATAGCCCCGTGAATGAGCTACGGCATTTTTCTCGGTCTTGCCGAGCATCAAGAAGCTCCCCGCAGCCCACCTTTACCCCCTTTCTAACGCTTTGGGCACTCCCAGAGTACCTTATTGTAGTTCTATCAGGCCGACAAGGTGTGCCGCCCGACACCTGCTCTCCCCGCCCTAGTTGGAAAACATCGGCTCAATTGAAGTCTTTAACCAACCTTGGAGGACCCGAGCTATGACAAGCACGCATGTTTGTGGCACAGGTCGTACACACGTTCCTCCCAACCAGCCATACTTTAGTTCCTCATAAAACAAAGACAACACACACACACCGAAACAAGGTGAGCCTTGTACAAGACTTGAATGAAAATTAGTAGCAAGTGTGCTTACAGAAGACGAGTGACCAATGTACAACCCCATGACATAAAAAAAATTAAAAAGGGGAAAAACATATGAGTCTATAAACACTTGGAGAAGTGTTGTTTTTATTTTTGAGCAATTAAAATCTTTCAAATTTATTGTTGAATCAAAACAGTATTTATGTTGTAATTGTTGCCCACAATTATTATTATTATTCAACAATCATGCTGGAGTCTAGGGCAAAATTTATTAAAAGTCGTATAGGCCTACTGTGCAAAAATATAAAAAAGTTAATTTAAAAAACGGCTTAATTAAATGCCTATAAACTTGGGGTATCATAATAGTTATTGATTTATAAACTTGACATTGCTCGTATTTTTAACCAAAGAATAGAGTGATGCAGATTCCTTGTTGTTTTTTAAGATGTACAAAAATAAATTGCAATTTCACCTAAAGCTAATCTAGTTCCACCACCAATAATTTGATAATGAAACAATAAATAATTTGATAAAATTTAAGCTATAATTAATAATAGCAACGTCTACATAGCAAGTTAAGCACTCGTCTTTCAAGAGAGAAAAACAACTATACAATAGGCTAAAAAAACAATAATGGACTAACCTCTTCTGCGAATTCGAAATCACCTTCGAATTTCCTTTTTCTTTTAGCCTCGCCCGCCGCGGCTAAAAAGCCCACCAGCACAACAATCCACCAAATTTTCATGGGTGATGTTGATTTGGAAGTGTCACTTCAAAGGAATAAAAGGGAACACTCTTAATAGCTCAACAATCCTTAAAAAGTATTTATTTTGTGTAATTTTATCGCACAGGCTTAATGTAGGCTTCAAAGACTCGAAACAACCACCACTAAACAATACCGCGTACTGAATAAATAGTATACACTGACACTAGAATGAAAGTCTTTCGTCTCTCTGCGAGATGCTCCGCTCGCTTGACAGTGGGCAAAGCTTCTGATCCATCTCAATAGGTGCCGGTAGTGAACATGAGCGGCGGAGGAAACGGAACTACTGCACAGAAAATCAATGCTGACATGAAAGATCATTACGCAGACGCGGGAAACCAATTACAATTGTTTCCTCTACTGCACTGAATTGCTGCAGCGGATATTCTACATATAAAATAATGTTCGTGTAGAATATTTCAATTTTAAAACCAAAATGCAATTATGTTATACAATGAAAGTTAATTGATTGACAATGCAGAAACCGACAACTCTAGTAAAACTTATTTTCCTGATCCTGGTAGAAAGAACAGTAAATGACAGTCACAAACATTAGTAAAACTACTTTCATATATTCATACCTCAAGTAATGTTATAAACATATTTAACTTTTGACAGATATGATCAATATCTATAAGGCGTCACTCTCGTATTAAAGGTAGGTAGGTATACCTCAGTTTTATCTTATTTGGTGCTGACTGACAGTTCACAGCTGACTTCTGACAGTCAACAGTTAGGTATATACCT
>CABFWB010005027.1:20491-50561 GCA_902151455.1 Timema bartmani
ATTCCTCACATTCACAAGTTGTGATTAATACACTTCTTGTCAGAGGTGAAGGAAGGGTTTGGCATTCAGATAAATCTGTGCCGGGACCGGGGATTGAACACCGGACCCCCAGCACAGAAGTCTGACACCTTACCCCTAGACCACCAGGTCACCGACAAATGAGCCTACACTATTAATATTCCTAACTTTATATGCATGCCTTTGTTGGGTGAGATACAGTTAGTGTCTTCGCTTGGAAAGGCAGAAACAAAACACAGAGGATGGTGAGAGAAAATAAGGAATACCAACAAATATTTCAACAAAGGAAGAGTGAATGGACAGTTTCAGATGAAATGTTCAACAAACTGCGGTCGTTTGTCTGTGTACTGTATGGTGACAAGCATGAAGTGAATAAAATAAACATGTTGAGATATCAACTCTTTTGTTCAAAGAAAGGTGAAGTTGCTCTCTTCAGCTAGTACAATGTGAAGAACTGTCTTCTGTAACATGTTCAACAAGCCAATTACAAAGCTGGCACTTGGAAAAGTTGCTTAAGAATCTGTGAGATTCAAAGCCCCAAAGTAAATGGTTGGGTTATTAAAAGAAAGGTGGAGAAGATCAAATTGAGAATGACTAGATACAAGATTCCCAGCTCCACAATCTGTCAATGAATTGATGTCTTGTCCATGTAAGAAGATCTACAAGGAATATACATGTCCATAGATAACAAATGGCTTAAAGTGGACAGATTTGTGTAAGTTATCTAGTTGCACTAACCAAACAAGTGCCGATGGAGATTATACCAATATAGTTGTTTGTACCGACATTGAAGAGTATGATATCAACTTGTGGTGAACATTACAAGTGTAGACTACATCAACATTTAAAAAAAGTAACATGAAACTTTGGTTTTCTACAGTGTATGTGACAAATAACCAATTAATGTCGTATATCAAAGGTAGTACTAAAGTTAGAATAAAGAACAAGAACTTTAATAAAACTAGGCCAATAAATTCATTTTAACTACTTATCAATGCAGTTTATTCAGTCTTAACTTTTCCCAAACCATATTAAAATGTTGAAGAAATGTAATTAAACATTGGTACGTGTTGTACATGAATGCAGTTCTTGTATTTAACTCTTAAACAGACACAAAAAGGCCTAATTTGCCACAGGCGGTAACTACTCACGACACGTAATGAAAGTTTGCAGTGAAGAAAATGGCTTGACAGTTAGACATACAAGAAGAGAAGAGTGGAGGAGATTGTGGACATGATGGATAGTGGAGAGTGGATGTCCAAGGGAGACCAAAGAGAGAGGGAGCGGCATGATGGAATTAAGGAAAGGCTACAGTACGCATTGGATGGGAAACAATGAAGAGAGGAGACGGAGTAGGCTTGGCAGTGAGAGCAGGTGGAGGTGGTAGAAGTGTATGCCGAGTAGAGGACAAGGACAAGTTCGAGGAAGATCTAGAAAGGCATATAGGAAACGAGTGTCAGATAGTAATGGGGGATCTTAACACACAAGTGGAAAAAGAGAGAAACAAAGAAGGTAGAAGGCTGTTAGAGTTTTGTCCTAGAAATAAAATTAACGTTCCAAACAGGTAGAATAAAAAGGAAAGAGAAATCCATAAGATCACTTGATACAGTTTGGATGGGGAGCAAAGATCGGTGACGACTACTTTCTCATGAATGAAGAAATGAAAAGGCAGACTGTAAACATCAAGGCAATACCAAGATAGTGACCACAGGTTGTTGGTGGCAGACATAGAGGGATGGGAATGTAGGAGAAAGGTAGTAAGACAAGAAAGAAGAATAAGGGTGGAAGCTAAGAAATGAAGAGGAAAGAGAGCTGTACCTAAGAAAGGCAAGAAGCTTAATACCCAAGGATGAGATGCCAAGTGTAGAGGTTGAATAGGACATTCTGGTTGGAGCTGTAGAGGAGATTCAATTGGGAGTACAAGTGATAAGAGGAAGTAGAAGGAAATAACCTGATGGAACAACAGGGTGGAGGAAGCAGTAGAGGAGGAGAATAAAGTATTCAGAAGGAGTTTTAGGAATAAGAATGCAGAAACAGAGGAGAATATAATGATAAGAAGAAAAGAATGAAGTGAGTGGTACGAGAAGCCATCAAAGCAGGAAGATAAAACAGAGAAGAGGAATATAGAATATGGACAGAGTTGGAGGACGCATTAAAGAGGATAAAACAAGGAAAAGCACCAGGTGTGGACAAAATAACTGTGGAAACAATAAGATCTGCAGGTGAAGCAAATACACAATGGTTATACAGGATGACAATAGTGATTCAAAAGAAGAACAGGATACCAGGAGGCAGGAAGAGGTGTACAAATTATAAGAGGATAACCCTGATGTGCCACTGTACAGACATATCTGAGTAGAGCTTGGAAAAGAGAATAAGAAATAAAATTAAAGGCAGGTGAAGAAAGGAAAAGCACAAATTTAGGGGACAGAGGTCTACAATAGACTTGATATTTTGCCATAGGAGAGCTGATGGAAAGAAGGTATGAATTTGGGAAAGACTTGGAAATGGTATTTACGAGTGTGGAGTAGGCATATGATAGCGTGGATAGAAATAAAGTTTGGAAAGTGATGGAGGAGGCCAAAGTGGAAAGAGGAGATGTAATGAGAGTGAAAAGCATGTATTAAGAACAGGAAATGTGTTAAGACGGAGAGTGGGAGGTCGGAGTGGTTCCAAATAAAAAATGTAGTGAAGAAGGGAGTGTCTTCTCACCACTACTATTTGTAATGGAAATGGAAATAGTCGTGAACAAAGTGGCAGGAAAACTGGGGGAGGAAAGAATGAAAGCCATGATGTTTGCTGATGACTTGAAGATATGGGGGGAGAAGGAAGAGGAAGTACAGGAATAACTACAAGAATGGAAAGAGGAAGTGAAAGAGTGTGGAAAGAAATTTAGCATAATGAAGTGTGAAGTGATGCTAATAACAAGGAAAAGGATAAGGCCTAATAAAGCTATAAGGTTAGATGGAGTAAAGAGGACAGCAGGGAGAGTTGTTCTATAGGTGTGTAAGAGACCTGCTATAGAGAAGAGAATTCCCCTTGAAGTATAAGGAAGTGTTGTACAGGGCGTACTTTGTACCCATTGTCACATATGCAGCAGAAACATGGACATTGAATGTAAGAGAGACTAGGAAAGTGGAGGCCATGGGAATGAAGTTTGTGAGGAGCTTGTTAGCTGTCACGAGGAGAAACAAGATTAGGAATTAAGTTATCCAGGTAGAGTAGGAGTTCAGAGAGTACATGAGATAGTATAGGAAGCAAGACTGAGATGGTATGGGCATGTTATGAGGATGGAGAGAGAGAGAATGCCAAAGAAAATTATGGAATTGAAGTATGTAGGAAAAAGACCACAATGGATGCCAAAAAAGCGATGGGAGGAGCATCTCTTCACATTTTCAAAAGAGGGTCCTGCTGGACTGAGAGTAAATTTTGGTTGCGGAAAAATATTTAAGACTGTTGCAGTTCATGATAGAGCTCAAAATATTGGCAAAAGGAAGTCTGTGGCTTTGCATGCGATGGCACATCATTTTTTACAGGCTGAGAGTTAAAATCAATGTGGAACAAATAGAAGGCATTCCCAGAAGTGACGGAGGCTTTTTGGTTCCTATCACACCCTCAGGACAATTTGCCTGATGCCATCTTCAATCTCCTCCAAAGGTACCTAGTTATATGCTACAGCACAACAAGTGTTTGCCTTTCTGTAAATGATGCATGTTTGGATCTCTTCACAACCCATAACAGAAATATTGAACGCATCCCACCCACCACTGATGCTCTGAATTTGTGTGTCCTCCGCAGCTGTTACCAGGGTGGTCACAAGTGGGGACAGATAAAGACACTTGTTGAACTACCAAGCATCTCACTTTGGGGATGGAAAGACATAAACAATAACCACAACCCCGTCTGGACAACCCAGCCTGAGGTTTCTCTGGCTCTACAGAAGTTTGTTTGCTGTCAATGTAAAAAAGGGTGCTCTGAAAGTCGCTGCAACTGTTGCAAACATGATCTGCCCTGCACTAGACTATGCAAAATATTTCGGGGAAAGTGTAATAATGACTAAGGCTACACCTACATTGGCGCCAATAGCCCAACCTGACCCAACTATGAGTCCCCTCGATGTCGGCCGAATTAAAATATCACCTGTTTGTTTTTTCTGTTTAGTCTGTTCAGGCTAGGCGTGAAGCATGCTACCAGTATGTGATTTATACTTTTTATTTGTTTTCTTTGACTCTAGTGTGCTTACTCATTTTTTTTCTAGTATTTTCTTTTGTCCTTGCTTTTTTTTCCTAAGCTATTTTTTTTACCACTTGAGTATGTCAAAAAATGACAAAATCGAACTTATACTTGCTCAATATACGTTTGGGAATTTCTTGTCCTTTTCAGTTCTCCTTCAATTGCTCTCAATGTATAGTCAAATGTTTCTATGGTCATCCTATGATAATCTTTAAACTTCTCTGGATTTTCTCGCAGCAGTAAACACGTGGTGAAGTACTCACGCTCATTCCTCTCAATATTGAACTCAGGCACCCACGTTCTTTTTTTGCTTACTAGCCCTTTTAAAACTTAGATCATCATCAGAACCACTCATGTTGAAGCTCTCAGACAAGATCTTAAGTCTCTAACTGGCTGTTTTCATACGTGTCCGGTGTAGGTATGAGAGTCAGGTCAGGTCGAGTCGGGTGAAAGACGGCTCCAGTGTAGGTGTACCCTAAGATATTAGTCATTGTTCTGTCTTTGACACTGTTCCCTTAAAGTATGGTTACTCTAGAGCCTAAGTACATTTTGTTAATTTGATTTTAGAAAACTTTGTTTTTTAATTCTATATAATTTTACCACTATTATTAAAATTTGTTTTGTATCTTATTGTGTTTAAGACCAAAGAGTCGGTGCAATTTGTTACTGAAACATTAAACAAACTTGCCTAATTTATGTGTACCACTAGTTTAGTCATTTTTCTTTCCGATACTATATGCTGCATATTTTCCTTACTAAAAATATATAGTCATATTAGTCACTAAATAAAATATAACTTCACTTAGCTAAACAACTTTATCAAACCAAATTGTAAGCAAAATTACAGTTGTTAAGTATAATAAAAATACATTATATGATACTTATATAATTAACTACGTTATTTTAACCATACTTACTTGAGGTTATAAAAGAGATTTGGGTTGGGATGGGAACAGGAGTGTAGGTTTAGGGGTGCAGAAATAAGGTAGATGTTTAAAAAAAATAAAGGGATGTTCTCAACACATGATTTTTATAGATTCCAGTAAAAACGCAACAAGACGGTGCAGGGCATCAAAGTAGTCTGCCCTATACTTGTGTTTTATCAAAGATAAGGGCCTTACGGTTTGTCATACAAAAAAGTACAAAATGCAATTATTTTAGTTAACTAGGGAATAAAAAACTTTTACTTAAAACATTTTTTGATTTAATCAATGAATAGAAAGTTAAGACAGAAAAAAAGTTATCACTCATTATTGTTATTAGTTTAGATAACAAATTAATTATCGAATAATCAGAAACTTGTATATATTCATCTTAAAGATAATTTAAAGATCTTTCATTCAAAATAAAGAAATCAAAAACTGAGCCAATGGTTTACAATATATAGCCTACTGGAAAAAGCATTTCAAAGCATCAGCAATCTTGATGACCTCATAGCTCCTGTCCACTGAGGAATTTTTTTTGGCCTCCATTCTGAAATTTCCTCCGCTGCTCAGCTATATGAGATTGTGACAACAAGATTATTTATAAATTGTACATGTCATACCTAGTTGCCCGTACACATTCGATCCCCAGCTGAAGACCTGCCCCCATTCATTGACAGCGACGGAATGAGCCATTCCACATGCCACATTGTTTATCACATATGCAGACAGTCCATCCACTTGCTCTGCAATACAGTAGAACAACATCTTATTACAAGAGTTTTAAAATAGATAATCAGAGATTTGATCCAACAATAATTATGTGAGGGTCCGCCTCAAAGTTTGACCTTTATGAGAGGAGGCAAGGCAGGAGGAAGAGTACTCCCAATACGACCTGTAAGTCCTTTACTACAGGCATTTATATTGTAAGAAAATTAATTTTTGAAGCTTATCATCAAAGTTCTGACACTATAGACTTTTCCATAATTTTAATAAGAGAGCCCTAGTCCCTAATAATGAATCAAATCTTACCTAAACGCTTCCGAGGCTTGTTATGACCTAACTGACTAAAGTCGTTATTACCACATGTGTAAACTTGGCCATCGTTGGTGACTACGGCTGTGTGATTGGTTCCACAAGCAACTGAAACAACACAATAAGTCTTTAGAACATTTAGAAAAAAGTTTCAATTGCCTACCTTTAATGCAATCTAGGCGTGTGCGATAGTGTGCCTGTATCTCACTGAATATAGATACAACCTAGACCTGTCAGATAGTATGCCTGTATCTCACTCTCAGAGTATAGATACAACCTAGACCTGTCAGATAGTGTGCCTGTATCTCACTCTCAGAGTATTGATACAACCTAGACCTGTCAGATAGTGTGCCTGTATCTCACTCTCAGAGTATAGATACAACCTAGACCAATTAGATAATGTGCCTGTATCTCACTGAATATAGATAAAACCTAGACCTGTCAGATAGTGTGTCTGTATCTCACTCACAGAGTATAGATACAACCTAGATCTGTCAGATAGTGTGCCTATATCTCACTCACAGAGTATTGATACAACCTAGACCTGTCAGATAGTGTGCCTGTATCTCACTGAATATAGATACAACCTAACAGAGTATAGATACAACCTAGACCTGTCAGATAGTGTGCCTGTATCTCACTCACTGAGTATACGTACAACCTAGACCTGTTATTGAGTCTGAGCATGAGATAATCCCTTGATAGCTCATTGTTATATCATTGGCGCACTAAACCAAAGGTCCTGGGTTCAATTCTCATGTCAAAGTGCCAATTTTTAATCCAATCAAATTTGATAGATTATGATGAGAATGGCTATCGTATTTAAACTAACTAAACCTACAATAGGTTATAATGATGTGTATGTTCCCATGGTGGTGTATTAATCTATTATCTGAGAGATATAAATTAAACCTTAACCTATGCTATAATCTTTTAAGTTGAAAGAATGTTAGACAACCTACTACTGCTTGCACAGTTACCAGCTATTCCTGACTATGACCACTTCTTGATGATTTCACCCATCTCAACCTAAGTGATGACTGCTCCAACATATTTACAAGGCTTACTGTCACTCTTAGGCTATAGCTATAACGAATCTACAAACAATCTTAGTACTGGTATTATTCAAATCTCTGAATTTTTGTTGATTATGAATAAATAATAAAACATCTTTTAATAGTAGACCTAATATGAAAAAGAAAAGGTGCCTGAAAAATCCTACCTAAGACATATATTTCCCACTTATTTATGTTTATTATTGAGCATGGTTGCTAAAAAATTGTTAAAACTGGTTTGCTTTATGGAATTATTCTTGTTACATTATTTTGTGGGTCAATATAGTAATTTGATACCCACATATAATATACTGGTATTGTATCTTACATTTACCTTGTTGTACTTGAGTAGCTTTCGAGAATTTGAGCTCTCTCGGTGAAAGTATTTGTTCTTCTTCAATCCCACCAAGACCCAATTCTCCATTGACAGTATTACCCCAACCAAACATCTCCCCTAAAATAAATAAAGTCACTTGGTGTTGCTTTTTGTCGCTGTCACACTGGAGGTATCTACACCAGATGCTGTCCTATAATCATTACAATAGCATTAGTATGTGGGTATGTGGGTATGTGGGTACAGAATGTTTACAACTTCTTTTCAGAATGTACAAGACCAGAAACTCAAGTAGGCTGAATAAGCAAAAATAAAAAGGTTAGTAGAGCTAATGAATTGCAAACCTAAGAAACCTAGTGCACTAAATCAATTATATTTAATCATATTAATTACATAAAATTAATCTTTTATGGGATGATTAAGGGTAGGCCTAGTTATTATGAGATACTTTTTCAATCTTTTGCTCTAGTTTTTTGTTAAACTTTCAAAACCAACAAATATACACATTTCCTTATCATTTCCCGTTGCCCTTTACAGTTACAGAATCTGTCATTGTTTAAACTGTACCCAAAAAATATTTAAATATTAAAAACCCTGTCTCATTTTTACCCAGTGAATAGGGTAAATTATGAGACACAAATGGGGTGAATATGAGACACCCATATATCTCAGTAACAATAAGTAGGGCACTTTTCAAGGGTAATGAGACAGGGCAGCTCAAGATTTATACGCTCAGATTTTTTCAGAACTCAATCGAACAATGCATGTAGGTTTTATCGATTCAAAGTGTTGAGTGATTCCACAATGACATAACTAAGATAGAACACAGCTTTAAAGCCCATATTATAATTTAAATATTTACTTGGAAAATAATAATTTTCATTAAAAGATTAAAATAGTTTATTTATTCAAGATGAATTCATCCTCCTGATTATCAAGGTTAATTTTTTTGTGTAATTTGGTTGTTTTGTTGGCCTCTCATTTTGTCTCAAATATATCAACATTTTTGGGTAAAACATAATTATATAACTATATCTCATGAAAATACCATTTCAGAATAAGACCCGTTTCCCACTGGGCAACTATCGCCAGCAACAATCGTAGGCTGACTATCGCTCTGTTGATTAACACAGAGGTAGTTTGGGGTTTCATTTGAAGCAACTGACAAACGTCGCTCAGAAGTTTTCCACTATCGTCAATTTGTGGTGCAGTTGTCCGACAGGGTGACTGCTTGGTTAATCACGAGTCTATATTGTTTTATTTACCAAGGGTAACAATCATCGGCCAGTCTCAAGTGGTGCCAACCCCCAAGCAACCTGTTGAGTTTTGTTTGTGATACAGAATGTTATCTTTGCTATTTGGTTTTCTGTTATCTATTGTTTGTTTTCGTCTGTGGTTCAATCCCTGGTGCGTCCAGATTTTCTGTGAATCAATGTGTCTGTAAAGGGGTCAGTCAACTCAGCCTCATGAGGACAAATGAGGAGCTATTAGAATGAAAAAGTAGCAGCTCCAGTCTATAAAACTGAGACTAAGTCATGGAAGGTTCGTTGTGCTGACCACAGAAGTTGGCACAATCTTTGCCACTATGTTGGTATGACCCTATTGAAGTCAAATCCTGTGCAGGAGAACCTGTTCCCCAACCAATCACCAATACACGTCTGGTTATAGAATATCCGCAATCCTCTTGTGACTTTCCTTCTCTTTATAATAAAAAGCCACAGAATCCTCCAAATTCTGACCAATTTTTTCATGTAATCTGGTTGGGTTGGTACTGGATTTTCTGAGCGATTGGAGTTTGTGGCAAGTTGCTGGTGGTTGCCTGCTAATTCGACAGAGCAAGTGTTTGCCAGTGATTGTTGCCAGGAAATAGTTGCCTAGTGTGAAATGACTGTAAGGTAGTTTTCCAATTATATCAGATCCACCAGTCTATTCATTTCAAAACTATACTGCATTCTTACCATCCAACGATCTCATTCCCCTAACTTCAATCACAGTTATCACCAGTCTCATTGTGTCAATATCATCATGGATATCACCGGTCTCATCATGTCAGTATCATCACAGTTATCACCAGTCTCATTGTGTCAATATCATCATGGCTATCACCAGTCTCATTGTGTCAATATCCTCATGGCTATCACCAGTCTCATCATGTCAATATCATCATAGTATCACCAGTCTCATCATGTCAATATCATCATGGCTATCACCAGTCTCATTGTGTCAATATCATCACAGCTATCACCAGTCTCATTGTGTCAATATCATCACAGCTATCACCAGTCTCATCATGTCAATATCATCACAGCTATCACCAGTCTCATTGTGTCAATATCATCACAGCTATCACCAGTCTCATTGTGTCAATATTATCACAGTTATCAGCAGTCTCATTGTGTCAATATCATCACAGCTATCACCAGTCTCATTGTGTCAATATCATCATGGCTATCACCAGTCTCATTGTGTCAATATCATCACGGCTATAACCAGTCTCATTGTGTCAATATCATCATGGCTATCACCAGTCTCATTCCATTCCTGTGAGTCACTGATCTCACTAATTTCTTTAACTCTGTTTTGCTCTTGGATGTTTCATTTTGTTTGGCGATGGGTTTGCACTTTTCTTCCTGTGTTTTATTTATTTCTGAAAATACTCATCAGATGTCACAGCTCTAACATAGACATATTTTCCTTCTAGTACTTTTAGAAGCTTCTGCCCATTTGTTTTTTTAAGGAGCAGGGGGTTTAAAGGCAGTTTTGTTCTGAAACAGCTGGTGATGACACTGGTGAAGTTCTTGGAGTTTCTGCAAGTCTATCAGGTCCTTCTTCAAATAGGGATATAGGCCTATCAATGCCTAATAAGGTCATCTGATGTATCAAAACTGTCTTAGTTATTCTTTGCATTATTTGCTGAGAGATTATTATCAAGTTTTTTCCCTCTAAATATTGTTTGTCTTTAACAGCTTCTGATCGCTCAACTGGGTAGGCCCCTACAGTATTCTTACCTGGAGGAAATACTTCAGTTGTTTTGAATATTAAATCACCAACTTGGGTGCAGTCCATCGTGCCATACTCTGCAGAGAATATCTACAAATTCAGTCCCGGTTAGTCGGCGTTGATTGCACCTACACCATTACACAAGTTTTAAATTCCACTTTGCTTTAAATAATGGAGCAAAGCAGACTTGGCCCAAGTGTTGAAGAATATCGATAGTATGAGGGGGCAATTTAAGAATTGATATATTATTCTCTTTGGCAAGATTGTTACAAAAATAGGTTTCATCTAGGTTCCAAACATGGCTTGGCTTGTCTCTTAGTTCTAACTTGTTTACTCTAGTAGATTGTAAAAGTTATAAATAAAAGAATGCTAGTTGCCTTTCTTCTATCTTTTACAATTTTGGATGGATTAATATATTTAATCTTAGAGAATAGTTATTTTCATGCAAAGATGCCATGTGTGTAATCTGATAGAGCATCTAAATACTTACCGTGTGACACAGGTAGTTATTTAACTAACCAATTGAAAATTTTAATGGGTGATTCTTCTTTGTGTATTATGAAATAAATAACAGAGATAATAGGCCTGTAAGCCAACAGCAAGATTCTTTATATTTTTGTGTCAAATTATTAGAGATTTAATGTTTTCTTGCACTTATACACACAACGGCATAAGCAAATTTCTGATCAACAAAACCAATATTAGGCCTATGAAAAAATTCTAAACTGTAATAACAAGTATTAGAAAACTCACCTAATTCACCCGATTCAATTCTGCCATATCATGTGCCATTGTGCGGAATACCTCAATTTGATTTCTTGTGCAGATGTGTGTCCCCATTAACCTGTCAATGTGTCAGTGAATTAAGGTATTTATTAATATGTATTAACCGTTTACAAGACCTACAATTTTCTTTTTTAAGTGACAAACCCTAATTCTTGCCAATGAGTAATTATTGTTTTACTTCTTGATTAGTCCTATATAACTTTGAATGTCTAGAACAAAATAAATGGAAGTAGATCATAACACATTTTAACTACACATGAGGTGATCGCTACACATCTCAGCTACACATGAGATCACACATCTCGACTGTGCGGGAAATATTTTAGTGCATTAATTTTTTATGCACAATATTTATAATTCTTAACCTAAACAAAAAAACTACCGGGCTTCACCTAACCTTTCATATGTGGAAAAAACTACCAAACTAAGTCCAACCCTTCATGTGTGAATAAATAAAAATTTAAATCAACTATTGTGTTGATAATTTTCTTGTTAGAATTAATTGAAGAATCAGAACACCCTAATACTATAGGACTTTATAGGACCATGCTTCAAAATAACAATTAATTTATGTGAGTTTTCTAATAATTGTTTTAATGATTTAGAAGTATTTCACAAGATGTTTGTTATGATCGGAAATAAGCTTATGTTGATGTGCATACAAGTACTAGAAAACATTCTCACATTTTGACGGAGAATAAAAGTAAATATTCCCGCCCTCGGCGCAAACTATAACCTAAATAATACTGGAAGTTAAGATCTCTTAATTGTAAACAAATATTTTCTCAAAAACAACCATAAACGTTCTCTTCCCGAAAAGTCTATGTAATTGCAAACACATAAATACCTATAAATTAATTTTAATTTTAAAAATGTAGGAGTCAATTTATGCAGCAAGACACGGCAATATACAAAAAAAAATCAAAATACCTCTTTGTTAGTCTATGACATTAACAATTTCTTATTTATCATTGATATGATTACGCAGCAGTGCAGAAGTACAACTCTGCAAAAAAAAAATCCTATATTGCGCCATTTTTACTATACATTAACTGGCTGAAATTTTCGAGCTGTCTTCTGCACAACTTTGTTTAAGAGAAAGAAAACCTTACGGTATCACCTGTCCTACACACATAGAAGGTAATGTAGCATTTTGACAGCGCTCGCTAATTTGTATGAATATATTAGTTACATCAATTTATGATAAGTTAAATAAAAGAAATATATTAATAAAAGGTTTGAATAGTCAATACTCATGACTTTTTTCTTTAAATAGGTTGATGTAGGCTAATATAGTAAAACTTCCTACAAGCAGTTAGCATAATTACTTTTACAAATAGATTGTTATTCGAACAATCGTAATCAAGTTTTTAGCAACCTTATTTCACTATATTTATCGAACTTTCACTATAATATGGTTTCTAAATGCCATATACATGCTAAAAATGAACAGAGTTTCTAAACTTAAGTTATTAGCAGATTTATGGTTCTTTATCTTGTGTATAGGGCGAACGTCTGGTTTCCTATCTCATTTATTTTCTGAAGCTATTCAATTAGGTCTCCCCTCTAGTAAGGTAAAAGTTAGTACTTTTAAATGTATAGTAACATGTAGGGAAAAGGAAAGATTATGTAGATAATTTGTTCGTCATTTCCCCCAGGAATCCTTCATATTATTTATTTTAGCCGTTTCTGAAGCAGCGGACATTTTAAATCTCAATTTGATTGAGGATCAATTAGTAGAGATTGTTCTTGAAAATGTTTCCCCTCTTACGTGGAAACATTTTTATCTTTTAGTGCAAACCCTCAACCTTATGTGAGCTTTATTCACTTGCCCCATGTGGAAAAGCGCCAGATCTGGGCAGATCTGGGAAGATCTGGAAATCCCATATCTGGACTATTTTTAGGTAGCAGTTATATTTGAAGCAATCTAATTTTGTTTATAAATTTCTTTCAATAAAGGTAAGTTTTTTTATTTAATAGCAGATTGTGTCAAAAGACCTGTTTGGTTAGTACGCATGTATACTACTTACCGTAAATTAGGGTGAATAGGAATGGTGGGGTGAGTAGGAACGAAACTTCATGTAACAATAAAAACATTACCCTAAAAAAATATTACTCTCTTAGAGATGTTTAATTTTTGCCAGCTGGTTAACATGATAATATATTGGGAAATCAAGGTTTGTGTTGTTGGCATTACTGCTTTCATATTTACAAGAGTGTAAGCAAACTTCTCCTGTAAGTAGAAGTAAGATTATTATTTTTTTAGTTTCCTATAGGCCTATATAACGATATGTCATAATAAAATTTCCATTTCTCTTTCACAGTGAATGTGAGACCAATTTGTGTGACGACCCAGGAAAACGTTAATTGATCTTCAGGCGTGGATGCAAGTACCCAGAAAGGGTACTAAACTCTTCAAAAGCATCTACTTCAGTGATGTTTACTGCAAACGGAGGAGGCAAAATACTGCCTTCTTATGTAGGTTATAAGGCGAAGCATTTGTACGATAGTTGGAAGAAGGGAGGTCCAAAAAAATCACGATTCAATTTAACCAAGTCAGGCTGGTTAGCAGTAGCGGCTCGTGTATAGGCACTGCGGAACTGCAGCACCCCCTATTTCCACTTGATATCATCGATAACATTTAATATAATGAGTCCTTTTTTCTTTAATTCTTTCTTAATTTTTGTAGTAAAATATATATTCCTTAAGCTTAATGTCAGTACTTCAGTAGCCATCCCCCAGTTTATGAAAAAGATACAAAAATCTTTGTATGGAACTATGCGCTTCACAGCGCCAGCGATGTGGTGTTTGACTGTTGTGCGCATGCGCACATAGGAGGGGTGGGGAGTAAGGCGGGACTGCCAGGTAGAGAGAGCACTGTTGCATCTGGCGTGATAGTGGAAGGAAGTTTTTTTTTACTCAGCGTGTGTTATGCTTAAAAACCGTGTACCATATTCTTGAATGTGATAAAGTGTAGAAGCTTGTAGAGTTAGATTATTATTCTGCTTCCAGCTATTCTATTTGAATTCATTTTTTTTTTCGGTTCTTTTATTTAACAGAAAACTTTAACCATGGACTTGCATCCCCAAGAAATAAGTTATGTGACTGTAAGTTAACTTCAACAGCTTAAGTTTTCACAGCTATCTTTCCATGAGAAAGTTACAGTTAATAAAAGAGGTCGTTCAACACCTGATATTCTAATATCTCAGCCAGACAAAAGCAACAACAAGAAATATATTCGTTGCTTTAATTCTGAATGGTACCAACAGAAAAAAGAGCTTTGCGGCTGTGAAGTAAAAAAAATGCACTGTTTTGCTTCCCGTGTTTGCTGTTTGGAGGTGATGTACCGTGGATAAAAGATGGTTTTAGAAATATAAAACAAAATTAAAGAAAAAACTGAAAACATGACAAGTCAAAGAAGCACGTTAATAATGTTGTTTCACTGTCACTTTTAGGAACCATAATTATTAAGGATAAACTTAGTGAGGCATACATACTTTCAATCAATGAGCATAATATAAAGGTTAAACAGAACCGTGAAATGTTGTCCAAAATAATAGACTGCATTTACTTTTGTGGAAACTATGAAACTCCCTTACGTGGACATGATGAAAAAGAAGATTCAGTAAATCCAGGGGTATTTAGATCATTAGTAAATTTTGCATCTAAATTAGATTCAGATTTGAAGAATCCCTTAGAAACCAGTGCAGTCTTCAAAGATGTTTCTAAGACCATTCAGAATGAGATACTTGACTGTCTGCTACAAATATACCATGAGGAGATAAGGACGGATATTAGAAAAGCTTCCTTTGTAGCTGTCATGGCTGATGACACATCAGATGTTTCGGAACACACTCAAATGGTCCTTGTTCTACGGTACGTATTGAATGGAGAAATATTTGAGCGTTTTTGGGGATTCTTTATTCTAGAAAATCAATCTGCAGATGGCATATCAAAACGTGTTTTAGAACAATTTGACATAATTCTTCAAGGAAATGAACAAAAACTTATAGCTCAGACATTTGATGGTGCAAATGTTATGAAAGGCAGAAAAGCAGGAGTTCAAGCAAAAATAAAAGCAGTTTATAGTAATGCACATTTCATTCACTGTTATGCATATTAACTTAATTTAATAATGAGAAATGCAGCCAGTATTACACGAAACGCAAGAATTTTCTCTCTAACATTCTGGATATTCCAACATTCTTCTCAAGATCACCACAACGTGTTTCCATTCTCAAGAAACATATGGATGTCAGCATTCCACGTCCATCCTCTACAAGGTGGAATTTCAACATACGGACCATAAACAGAGTTCATGAAAATTTGCAACCTTTAAAAAATTGCCTTACTGAAATTCAGTCAACATGAAATGCAGATCAAACCATTGCAGAAGCAACAGAAATTTTAAAATACCTGAATGATGATAATTTCAAGTNCAAATTTCAAAACTGCTATTTTAGAATTGAGAAACTCAAAGTACTGTGAGAATCCTTCAAAGACACTCATGGCAGAAGCTTAGGAAGCGTGTGACTATATATGTGTTGATATAATGAACAGATATTCTTCAACTAAACACTTAGTAGCTGCTAAATGATTCAACAAGAATCATTCGATTTAAGAATTAACATCCCACAAAAGAGATAGTACTGACCACTGAAGCTTCTCCCATGATTGACAAAGAAAAGCTTGAAACTGAACTAAAAGTATTTTATTGTAGTACTGATATTCATGAATATTGCAAATTAATTGAGCTGCTGAAATTTATCTTGGAAAGTAATCTAGATTATGTTTTTAGTGAAATTAGGAAACTAATACAAATTATTTTGACTATTCCCATGACTGCATCAGAGACAGAGCGCTGCTTTTCAACATCGAAAAGAATAAAAAAAAATTAAGAAGCACTATGAATTCGGAAAGACTAAATGCGCTTGCAATACTTTCAATGGAGAACAATTTTCTCAATTGTCATCCAGAGATCAAGGAGAAAATTATTGAACTTTATGCGCAAATTAAAACAAGAAGAATGGATTTCATTTTTAAATGAATAGATCAAGCTTGAACTGTAACAATTTAAGTTAAAGTAAGTAAAAAAGTTGTTTTTTTGTAAAGATTTTATCAAGTTCCTGAATAAATTTTCTTTTTAGACATGTTTTTTTTCCTTTTACACAATTTTAAAACAAAGGCTAAAAATTTTCTGGAGCAGCACCACCACTAATTTTAGCTACGAGCCGCCACTGCTGGTTAGACAGTTTTTGCTTGGCGTACTGGGTAGAATCAATTGCAATCCCCTAATTTAAATTCCTTGAAGGGACAAAATACTTGATTGGGGACAACTTGCCGTCTAATTTGTCATTATATTAGATCATTATATACAAAGAAAAGAACATCAAGTTTATGAAGAATGGGAAAAGGGACCAGGCAGAGGTGAATTTACTGTCCACAAACATATGTTCCCTGGGCTGTTGAAAAAAAAAAGTGTGATTCTCTTAAGGAGGAAAACGTTATATCTGGATTCAAAAAGTGTGGCATTGTGCTTTAGATCGTACTGAAGTTCTTTAGATGTTTCCAAGCTTAGGCACTAGTACCGGTAACAGTAATCGGAGTGGAAGTCAATCAGGAATACAGACACAATTTTCAGAACCGGTTTGGGTGGAAGCAATTGACGAGACTTTCAAAGAACTGTTGCAGACATTAAGACAGTTTGATACTGCTCAGAAACCAAAGAAGAAGAGAACAAAACTTAACGTCACACCTGGAAAAATTGTTGAAGCTACAAACTTAGGAGAGCTATCTGTGGCTGACTCTGAACCAGAACTTTCAGGAATTCAAAGCAGTGATTCAAGTAATCCAGTCAAGAGAACCAGCACATAAAACAACTAAAGGACGTCCCAAAAAGAAACCAATATTATCCCCGGAATCAAGTTCTTCGGATGACTCGGACTACTCCCTACAAGATAGTGACAAAGAGCTTGTGTTATCAACAACATCTGATGAAGAATCTAACATTCAAATTCCAGACAATCCTAGAACACCTGTGACTTGTTATAGTCCTGGAGACTTCCTAGGGGTTAACGTAAGACAAAAAACACATTCAGGCTCTATGTTAGCAAGGTGCTACACCCTCAAGATGACAGATATGTTGAAGTTTTTTTCAAGAAGGTTCCTCAAACTTAGAAGTTTCCCCAAACGGAAGTAGAAGCATTTTTTGGATTAAATGATATTGTAAAAAATTGACCTTAGTAGTAAATGTGAACACCTTTTCTCGTTTTAAAGACATGGTAAGCCTTGAGAACGACCTCAGTGATTGGTTTTTGTATTAGGCCAAGCTAAAGAAGAAGTACCTGTGAAAAACATTTTTTTTGTAACAATACACATTTATTTCATGATAACTGTGTGTTCCTTTACACCCCTCACAATTGGTGCTCATTCCATTTGATCCTACACGTGTAACAAGCAGAGAATTTAATAGTTCATATTCACTCCTCTCTGTGGGGTGAATAAGGGACACGATTTTTTTTAAAGTATATAGTTAACTTTAGAACTTTCTGATGTATTGGTATCAATAGAAGAAGGTAGGACTCAAATAATTAGCTAGAATTCTTTTATTTAAGAAAATATATTTATTTTATCATTCAAAGCTGAAAACCGTTCCTATTCACCCCATTTTACAGTACTCTAATGGTATAGGGATGATTAGGGTTGATTTTTGGATGAATTATACCTGTATTCGCGTGGAGGGTAATTGGAAAACCATTATGGAAAAATCTCCCTCAGTAGACCATACAGATATTCGAACCTTGATCTCTCCGTTTTCGGAAGTCCAACCTATACTACAATATACACCTGTTAATTTTCAGAAATGAAACGTCTAAGAAAATGTAATTTTTTTTATTTACAAATATAAAGAAAAAATACACTATTTAATTCAAAGAAGTTAATGTACACTTCCTCTAGTAACAACCTGCCTCATCCCTAACCCACTATGGTAATTAGGACCTGTAGGCCTATGGATACTATGACGGGGTGTTACTAAATAAATAATATGTAAATAAAGGAATTGAAAAGATTAAATACATTTTATTTCAAGTATTTTTATAAACATGAAAATAGCATGGAATTGTTATCTATTTTATAAAAATGTTCTTCGGATCATATTAAATAACAAAATTAAATGTCCTGTGATACACTATGATTCACTTTTCCTAATTTAACAAAGCTGTTATCACAATTGCATTTTAAATAGAAGTAACCGTTAACCTTAAAATATTGAGCTGTTGCATTGACCCTAGCAAATTCTGAAATAAAAAAGGCATACCGTTAATACCAATAACATAATTATAAGATTAATTAAGTTCACTCATATAAACAATTATTTAAACTAGCTCTATAGTGTTGTCAACTTAAAATAAATATTGTACGGTACTGGTGAGAAAGTGGAAAGTTATTGGTCAAAGCTAATTTAGGCCTAATTTTTGTCAAAATCTGTCGTTTTAAAAATGTGAATAATTAATATGATAAAATATTGATAGATTTATGTAGTCGATATTATTATGCTGATTCAGAGGCGTTTTAGGAAATGGATAGTAATCATATACATGGCCAAACGGTATATTGACGTTCAGCTGTGAGTGCATGAATCAATTTTCTAAAATAGGACTAGAAGTAGGCCTACTTGTTACTAATATTCACCATGCAAGTTTGTAACGTGTTTATTCGGATTATTATATTCACTCTATTAGTTAGGTTGTTTCAAAGTACTTTTTTTGGTTATGTAGGCCTACTATAGCTACTAACGCCACGACACCTAAGTGACAAATTTTTAATGATGGATAAGCCCCTAGCTTAATAATTGCCAAATAATCAATTATAATTATAAAAAAGCGTATATAAAATAAATAAGATTTATAGCATCATAAAATTAAAGTATTATAAGGATTTTAACTTACCTACTTGATTTTGTCAGAACTTTCCCGCATAGTCCCTCATAAATTCTCCAGCTGGTCACATGAATATAACCTCATCGTCAACATCTGCAGGGCCTGGATTCACTAACGGGAGCAAATAGTTGTGCCGGCGCAAGTTTGAAAGATGTGCCCAAATCCCTATTCAATAAAAGAAGCAGGCGCAATTTAAGAGCAAAGCTGTTCCTTTTATTTGCCACCACTCAAGAGTAGGCCCAACTAATAAAATCATGATTGTCACTTCAATAAATTTAAATGGTGTCATATTATCGTTATGGCTTAGGATACAATAACAAGGTAATTGTACTACAGTTAATAATAAAGAAATTAAAATAATATATTTCTGTCAAGCACAAAATTTGTTTCAATTTAGATAGTGGTAACAAAGCAATTACTTACCTTTTATTGATGAAATCTTACATTCAAACAACGTAATGTCATTTATTGATTATTACAAAACAAAACGTCAAACAAAACCATGAACTGTGTAATCTTTGTCTAGATCCAAAGAGGTTTGTATTCCTCCAAATCCAAAGAGATCGCGTCAATAAATATGATAGTATAGCTTTAAAATAAGTTTTAAAGTTTCTATAAGTATTTTCTTAATGGAACTTAAGCTTTAAACTAATAATATTAATAAATACTAAATAATATACTAATATTGGTTTTGTAAAACATTCAGAAATAGGCCGCTTTTAGATTTATTGCTAGTTTATAAGCAAAATATTTAGAAATCTTTGTATTTGCTGTTATTTTCATTAGAGATTTAAAATAAACTAGCCTTGGCTTTGAAAGTAAATTCTACACAAGGATTGGTCGAAAGAGCGCAATTGATGACGTTAATAGTGACGTCACCATAATCTTGCCACTAGTTTGCCCTTTGTTTAGTGAATACGAAAATGGAGCAACTAATAGGGCACATCTTTGGGAGTATCTTGGGTGCAGAGTTACGCCATTTCTAGACTTGCGCTGGAGCAGAATTGCATTCGTTTTTAGTGAATCCAGACCCAGCTGGTTGTTCATTCTCAAATATTATATCATGCTATTCTCAAATTGCCACCAAATTATCTTCTTTACAATCAAATAAAAAATATATTTCCATGCTTTCTTGCAAAATACATCAAACATCAATAAAAAAAATGCTCTTATTACAAACAAAGGCAAATTAAATACAAGGTTGACAGTTTATCCCCAACTATTCATGAATGTTCATGCGTGTAACACATTTTTAAAACAAATTATAAAATAAGCAATCAAATTCAAAAATGTAAATCAAAATTTATGAACGTGATAGTTTATTTAAAAAAATTGATACCAATTAGTACATTATTATATTTTTAACTAAACTATGACTATTAAATTATATTGTATGAATATTTTCATTCCAAACAAAAATATCCCTACTAAAAATTTATCATTTGTTTTATTAGTCATACATTTTATTTACATTTATTTAGGACCTTGAAAATTAACCCGTTAAATTAGTTATAAATAAATGTATGTAGATTTTATTTTGCGATTTTGATCCTGTTTATTTTGTGCGATGTCTAACTAAAGAAAAACACACAAAAAAAATTATTTCTAAGTTTTACTACCCGGTCGGTTTGTATACTGAATTACTTATTACACTAATGAACTAAGAATGTGGAAGGTTGAATTTAGAGGAAGTGAATCCGCATTTGCGTAGAAAGAGATTGTAAAACCATTTATGAAAACCACCCCAGTTCACCCGACCAAGATTCGAACCTTGATCTCCCCGTCCTCAGCAGTCTAGCTCAACACAAAACTAGCGCGTTACGGTATAGCTATAACGTAGCCACTGAGGTGGGTATATTTTTAATTTAATTTAATTCGATAGCCCATGGAGTTAGGTGATAGATTTTGCATGGCAAACATGTCCTAACCTAATAAAGTGACGAAAGTTGTGCGTGATCATTTTAGGTAGCCTACGATACGCCTCTCCATGGATCCAATATCGTGGATTTATTCAACGATCTGGTCATAGCAACAAGACACAGCGAGCCGTTGGGGTAGCGAGAGTTTCTCACGGCACTCCAAAAAACAAACGTCCCGAAAGAATTTATTGTAAATCCGAAACGCTTGGCACGCATTAGAGAACCGACGCCCGTACCCCAACCACTTACACCGTCGAAACGACCTAAAAGAAAAAACTGAAAATGGTGGGCGAAAACAGGTGGCTGCCTTTCATATCTTAATGGGCCGTTTAGCCGAAATCTTCTACGATTCTTCTCATCCTGCAGGGTTCGCAGGGGCGGCGATGCTCATAAAAGCGTCCAAGAAAGATCCGGCCAAAGTACTAGAATGGCTTCGTGCACAGGTTGCTTATACCCTATATAAACCTGTGATAAAAGGTTTCCACGCAACAAGTACGTGGTGTCAAACATTGACGATCTCTGGCAAGCCGATCTCAACGATATGTGAAGTCTTGGAAAAATACAACGATGGTGCCATGTACTTACTCACCGTCATCGACGTGTTTAGTAAGATGGCCTGGTCGAGGACGCTTCCCTCCAAGACAGGGAGCATCGTGAGGGACGCCTTTCAGGACACTTTCAAACAAAGATGCTGTAAACCTCTAAGTTTACAGACGGACAAGGGGACAGAGTTCACGTCACGTTTAGTACGAAAATTTCTGAATAAAGAAGGTGTGTATTACTACACCACCCATAATCCGAACGTGAAGGCAAGTATCGTGAAATAATTCAATAGAAATCTGAAGGGCGCATGTGGCGCTACTTTAACAAAAATAACACGTATTGCTATGTTGACTTCCTCCAAGATCTCGTCGACGCTTACAAAAGTTCAAAACATTCCAGTATCAAGATGGCTCCTGCAGACGTTTCTGAAACCGATGTGCTCTGAGTCAGAGATAATCTGTATGGCAAGTGGCACCCAAACTCGAATAGTAAGCCAAAACTCAAAGTCGGTGACACGATGCGTATTAGCAAATACAAAATTCTGTTTGAAAAGGGCTACGAAATCAATTGGAGGGAAGAAATTTTCAAAGTCAACAGTGTCGTGTTGCGACAGCAAATTGTCTACAGTTTGACCTATCTTGACGGCGAGGAGGTGGAGGGAACGTTTTACCAACCCGAATTGCAACGCGTACGTCTTACCGAAACTTTTAAAGTTGATAAAATACTAAGTGTCAAGGGTAAAGACGCCAGAAAGAAAGTGTACGTGCAGTGGAAAAGTTACCCCGCCAAGTTTAATTCTTGGATTTCTGCCAGCTACGTCAGCGCCCTACCGTGAAGGACCAGTTTTACATCACTTTGCCAAGCGACAGCTCTATGGGATATTTCCCAAAAAATACCCTCGCGAATTTCACCACGTAACTACCTTATCGTCTTACACTCGACGGACAGTGGGAAGTCGCTCTAGCCGAATTCCAATATCCATGTTCTTTCACAACCGTACCCGAGGGCCAAAATATTGTATGGCACAACTTGGTGGAAGTTAACGGCGTGAATAAGTATTCAAGGATCACATCCCGCCTGGAAATTACAGCACTATCCATGAATTGGTTAAAGCCCTAAGCGATGTAGAGGCGTTTCTGGGTTTGCGTTAACGGCGTGAATAAGTATTCAAGGATCACATCCCGCCAGAAAATTACAGCACTATCCATGAATTGATTAAAGCCCTAAGTGATGTAGAGGCGTTAATGGGTGGAAGATAACGGCGTGGAAAAAATATTCAAGGATCACATCCCACCTGGAAATTAAAGCACCATCCATGAATTGGTTAAAGCCCTAAGCGATGTAGAGGCGTTTCTGGGTGGAAGCTAACGGCGTGGAAAAAATATTCAAGGATCCCATCCCGCCTGGAAATTACAGCACTATCCATGAATTGGTCGAAGCCCTAAGTGATGTAGAGGCATTTAAAAGAGATTTTGGAGTTGTATTCAAGTACACAAACCCTAACAAAAAAGTGGACATTGTTTCTTCTTCAGCAAATATACATCTGCTGACTCTACCTAGTCAACTAAGTCCACAGCTCAGGTTCGATCCTAAGACTAATCTGATCAAAGTTCAAAAGTCACCGTACGCCGCCAACATTATACTAGACTTTCCATTGCAAATGTACATATACACGGATATCGTTGATCCTCAAACAGTGGGCAACATTGTGGTACCACTTTTACTTATCGTCGGTATCAACAACACAAACTATGTCTACGGCATACTTAAGACAGTTAGTTATACTCAGCTGCACTACGTACCCGTACTTAGAAGGGAAATTGAAAGCCTGGTAATCAATATAAGAACAGACACTGGTGAACCTGTAACATTCGAGTGTGCGTGAAACTTCATTTTCGACGCTGCTCAACATGAACTGTTCCTACCAAAGATACTACGTCAACCAGGTTGTAACAGGAATATCTTCGATCTACCACGGTGTTCCCTATCAACTCGGGCATGGATTAGGAAGTTTTCGGAGGCCTTTTCAAGAGCGTTGTAGCATTGATGAGAAGCAGTGCTAAGGCCATTAGATAACAGGCGCTTCATACGGGTAACAACGTGCTCTCTGACGTTGCCAATAAGCGTCGTCTTTTTAAAGAGGCCCTATGCCAGCGTGTTGGCGAGGCTGGGACAAACCTGAAACGCAAAGCTGAGCAAAAGATCGACAAACTGGTGACCAGCTCAGGCTATAAAGGGTGCCATAAGAAGCACCGACGTCAGTCTTCTGTCGTTGCCCAGCGTAAAAAGGACAAGAAAGAAGCGGTAGATATTTTATATTGAAATGTCGTTTCTACACCCCCAATCCTGCGAATGTGCAACCAGTGAACTCGATCTATTTTCAGTCCCACCCATTCAAACCAGTCTTGAAAGTGGACAATGGACCCAGAACAAACCTGTCTCTTCCCTCACCAATGATGTGTCCATCGAATTTACCGTTACATGTCAAGGTGATTTCTATATCGATCTTTCACAGACCATGCTCTATCTCAGGGTGACTATCATGAAACCCGATGGTAGCACTCGCTATTCACACAAGTGGATTTGTTTTTAAACCAAGAATCATTCTAACCGTCCAGCAACACGTATGATTATAGATCGTACATTGAAACGCTGCTAAATTACAACAGTGAATCCAAAAGAACACATTTGACTTGCGGTCTGTGGTTCTCAGACAACCCCGGAACCTTTGAAGAGGTTAACGCCAGAAACAAGTGATTTAGGCTCGTTGCAGTCTTACTGCAAAAAGTAAGACAGTGGATCTTTTGGGGTATCTACACGCTGATTATGTTAAACCAAGAGAAATACCTTTTGAACGGCACCGAGCTCAGAGTCAAGTTGGTCCGTTCCGGAGCGGCTTTATTCTTACAACCGTCCCTGAAATCCCACACTTTAAGGTTCACATCGTTGAAGCCTGTCTTCTAGTGCGACGTGTCAAAGTAGCCACTTCTATACTATTGGGACATGCCAAGGCATTAAACGTCAGTCCCGAAAAGTATCCCGTTACCCACGTGGAAGTAAAAACACTCACTATTCCTACGGGTGTGGAAGGGAAATCACTGAACAACGTATTCACGGGACGGTTACACAAATGATGGATCGTGGGATTTGTATCAAACGCCGCTTTAAAAGGAGACGCCACCAAGAACCCGTTATGTTTCCAAACCTACTACATGAACCATTTCTCATTGTACGTGGACGGGGAACAAGTGCCGTCAAAACCGCTACACCCCGATTTTTCAAACGCCAATATGTCATGTCATACCACATACTGTTTTCAGGAACGGGTATCCATTTCATGAACGAAGGTAGCAACATCACACGGGAAGCCTTCCCTAAGGGATATCATCTCATGGCTTTCAATATCACACCTAATCTGTCCACTCAAATGACATCGTATTGAAATTTGACGAGGCGTAGTTCTCTAAACATCGAAGAGACCTTCACCAGAGATCTCACCGAAACCGTCAACTGTATCGTGTATGCGGAGTTTTCCAAGATCATCACCATCGACAAGGACAGAAACGTCATGACTGATTTTGAGAGATAATATAAGCGACTTCCCGCCCCTTGTCGCCGTCATTTAAATCATGGACGTCATCGTAGATTTCTAGAGCTTCATTGACGACAGCAAAGAGTTTATTGTCAAGGAACTGAGTGTTTTATCTGTTTGCGGAACATTACATCAACATTGGGCGTTAAAACCCCCTTACGGCATCGAGGAACTTTCCGTCGCTGCTAAAAAGCAAGCCGACTATATCGTCAACAAACTGCATGGTATTCCCTGGAATAGCGGCGATGTGGATTACAGTCTTCTTGAATCCCTCATCTCCCGTGCCACAATGCGTGCAGAAACCATCTACGTCAAGGGGGCAGAAAAGAAAAAGTTTCTAGCCAAATACACGCCTACGCCTCTTGTAGATCTGTACGACAGAGGTTGTCCATCTTTGAAAACATTTAAATTGGGCCGCACCATGTGCATGGCACATATTTCTGTTTGGCCTCCATCGTTCAGGGACTTCGAGATTGTATGATTGAAGATGGACACACCCACCTTAAAATGTGCGGTGAAAACAAACCAGTGGTTCCGTTCTGTAGATCAGGTGTTTTCCCTGCTGATCAACTACCCGCAAGAATAGCGTGACCGTTCAAGCGATCAAACATTATGGATGGCCAAGACGTTTGCACCCACAAAGCAATGCCATTGAAGCCGCTCGCCATCACCAGTATTTTCAACACTTTGTTTTCGCTGTACGAAGTCGACGCCAAACCAGTCATCGTCGGCATGAGTGTCAAGAACAACTTTATGACCTATGTACAGCTAGAAAAATGTGGAGAGAATAATTGTGCCGTGTTTAATTGTACAGAGTGGCAAGAATTGGGCAACTACAAGTCGGTCATATTAAAGTTTTTCAGCAACACGCAGCCTCCTCAGAAGATTAGTCTGAATAATCATGAAATCTTTCTGAGACGCATGTGCGGTGACCATATGGTCGTCATCAGCGAGAAACTGAACGATGGACTCAAACGGGTCACCTATCCAGCAACTAGCTGGGCGCGTCTTTGTGAGGTGTAGGACCTCATCAACCTCGCCATCAACCAACTGGATATGTGATCAACGCCCATTGCACGATATTGCAACGATTTGATCGACACATTCGTCGTGGATGTATGCGAAAAGCTAACAGAATCAGCGGATGTCATCAATCTTGAGTAGTCTATGGTGGAAATACACTTCAGAAACCTGGATCTGATCAGTGCTACCTACTATACACGTCAAGTCGTCGATTTGGAGTATTACATGCTTGATTGTGAACTAAAGACAATTTTACTAACACATCTAAGAGACACTCTAGAAAAACGTATGAACGAATATATGCGACATTCGTGTAAGAATGTTTAGTAAATATTATGTATGTCTGTGAAACCTTTAATGTATAATAAATATATAAATTTGTAATATTGTATTTTATTCACGCAAAAACTGTTTGTCCCTTACAAGTAGGGTAATCAGATACGAGTCTCGATTTGTCGAGCCACCAAACTGACACCAAGCATAACCTCCTACAGTTTCAAGGTCACATTCTATTCCTATCTCGACTTGTCTTGTCGAGCCGCCAAATTGGCACCAGGTATGAGTCATCAAGGAAAACCCATTGTGACATCATTCATGGTCGTGATCTATTCCTGTCTCGACTTATCTTGTAACGATGCCAAACAGACACCAGGGTTGCGATAACGTCAACTGGAAAACCCATTGCCACATAGATGTGGGCGTAGGGGGGTTGCGACAGAGAACCATTGCTTGCACTCTACACTAAGCAGTCGCCGGGAGATGTTCATCCTGCATACTCCCGCCCTCGCTAGTGATACCGACATTTTATGGGACGTCACGGGAGGAGTGCCCGAGACTTAACGCTCCCCAAAAACTACCACGTCAGTCCCAGAAATTTATATTCAATGGACACTCATAAAAACCCATGGGCACACATAAAAACCAATGGGCACAAATAAAAGCCAACGGTCACATAAAAAAACCAATGGGAAAGCATAAAAAACCAATGGGTACACATTAAAATCTAATGGGCACACATAAAAATACAATGGGCTAAACCTATGAGCCCTGGCCAATTGGTAGGATACATTGTGATGCTGGGATGTGGGTCCGGGGGCATGGTCTCAGGGAAGGGGCTATATGACACAACCCCAGGATGTGGGAGGGGGAATAGTGGTAAATCAATCAAATGTGAAAAGTAGGTCAATAAACTCTCTCTAGATCGGGGTCAAAGGTCAAATTGCTGTGCTAGGGCCCGTCATCTATTGGCGTGTAACCGTGGTAGGTTCCCTGTTCCTTATGTTATTAGGGATAGTGTCATGTGTACAACCTTACCCCAGAGCTCTTTAGCCAACAGAACCTCGTTTCAGGAAAAGTGTCAATTTTCCCTGAGTATAAAGTGTTAAGTGTTAGGCCTAATGTTTCGGGGAAAATGAAGTTTTCTGGAAAAGTGCGAATTTCCTTCATAAGAGAGTAGTTAAACCAGTGTTTTGAAGAAAGTTGTAGCATAATGTTGACTTATGTGCAATTGTAAATCTCTGTGTCTACGTGATCTTCAGGTGGACGTTTTGTAATAATGCTACCCTATATGCAGTGCGTTTGGACATCCAAGGGATGCCACGAAATTGTATAAAGTCTTAAGAAGCTAAGTGTAGAACTATATTCTGTGTATATTTTTTTGTGTGTCCAGTCCTAGGGGTCTTCCTCTGATATTCTGTTCCACTCCTTGGTCCTTGTCGTGCGGAGTCTCAACGTCTCTTAAAGAAGAAATCCTAATGGAACCTGCTGTTCGCTAGAAGCCAAAGGAGGAATACGACAGTGATGTCGCGATGGATGCGATACTCCTACCACTCACTGATGTGTCACTGGCTGGTCGAAATGGCCAGTTGTGCATGACGGGTCGATGGGTTGAAGATGATGATGATGATGATTATTATTATTATTATTATTATTATTAGCACCTCATATTACTACCCATTTGGGTTGTACGCACTTACGCTAAATGTGTGGTAGTAGGATGATTGTGAGATGAAATGGAGGACCTGCAGCTTAACGTGGGATCCGAACCACGGTGGAGAACTGGCATTCCACACATTCACAAGTTGTGATTAATACACGTCTTGTCAGAGGTGAATGAAGGGTTGATAAGTTGAAGAGATGACATGGAACTACACCCTATGATGAGAGGGGTTGGAACGAACTTTCATCCGTGGTCGTCTCTGGTTGATATAGACGTTGCGCTTCACTGTGCGGGAAAAGGTTCGTACACCTCCATTCCCCAAGAAAGAATGAGAGTCAGTTCCAGAGTCCAGCGAGCCCAAGGGACAAAGATATGTAGCATTTGCTAAGCTACATGAGTTCTAAAATAATTTCTATCCGAATATACCTTCCATAAACATTTCAATAACATATAATTATTAATTTGCTATTTTTAATACATTTACTATCATATACGATTTCAATAAACTATTAATGAATAGACTCACCCCGGCTGCTACACGTTCCATGAATAAACCCTTTTTTACTTCTACTCCACGTAGTGGGCGCGGACGAACTGAACCTGGGTGTAGACACCAAAGCCATGGAAACAGACAAGGCCCGAGTGACGTCACCGGATGAGATGCTTTAAGAAAACCTTCCATTGCGAAAAAAGATGAATCTACCGTAGCCGAGAACATTCTAATGCCGGTGTGTTAGAAATAAAAGAGACTCCCCTTCCTCGTTCCACGTCGACACCTACCCCTCTTTCTTGTTATCCTCTCCTAGGGTTTGGACACTATATAAAGCCCACGGGGAAAAGGGATTAACACATAAAGATATACAGACACAGAGCGAGATACAGATACAAATGGCGTAGAACGACAGAAGAAACATGCACATGGTCAGCCAAGAAATCTCGACAGCAACTTAATTGGAACCATATTTTTTAATAGCAAAATATTGATTAAATTTACACAATAATTAAAAAGTGACAAATTACACTATTATTTGTGTTGCGTTTATTCTGCTTGTAAAAATGCGAAATATGTAAATCACACACGGTTTCCAACCCCCCACGCATTCTAGTGTAGTAATTTGCAAACTAACCCTTAGTTACTTTAATTCTCGTCTGCCTACCTTGGCGTTTCATCCTCAATGTTGACGTTTCATTCCCACGTTCGCTGTGGAGTGTTTCATACATAACCTCTTTTAAGTGATTCCCTGTGTGTTTTCAGTGATTCGTGTCCAAGTTTTAGTCTTTAAATGTGAGTAGGAAATTAAGTGGTACCGAGTTCAAAAAGCGTGCTGCTACAAAACACAACGGTGAAGTTGAACTACTAAGAAAAGTGTCGAAAATAAATTATTTTTTACATAAATTCCAACCTCATCGAATACTTCTAAGTGTTCACAATGTCCTGTAGCGCTCACCATACGAGAGCCCTGTGGGGCTTGTATTTGCAGTTTTTCTTATTGTGTGTTTTGTTTATGTTGAACTGTTGGTCTATGGTCTTTGGAGAAATTGAATAATTAAAATAACAATAATAGATTTATTGAAAACAGTAAAATAAATAGTGTTTACAATGAAGGAGTAAGGTTAACAAATTTGACTTGTTGGATTCAGTTGATCCTGTAAACATAGGGTTCATTCTCAGTAGGCGCGAGAGCTGGGCTGGACCCAGACTACGGCTCTAAACTCTGTTGGAGAAAATT
>CABFWB010005028.1:0-50546 GCA_902151455.1 Timema bartmani
CTGTTAGTATAATTTTTTCTTTAATTTGATTATGTTACTTTAACTGTGTCTAATACTCTAGTTCCAATTGATTGACACATGATTAAATACATTATTTCATAAAATTATATTGGCCAAACAAAATCTTAATTTTCTAACACCATATATTCTTGTATTACATTTGGGTTTTAATAATTTGTTTCATTATAGCTTAAATGTGTCTAATATCACAATTCCAAAATTGCTTGGTTAAAAAAAATTAATTTAGATTATCTAAGTATTCTTAATCCTGTAACCCAATAAATCACAACCTCTCTTTTCAATTCTTATTTTATATTACACTCCTTATTTACCAATTTTTATAATGTTTTATAAAATGTTAAATTATACTGTTTTTATTTAAATTTTGTATTTTTAATTAGATTAATTATTGATTGTATAGATATGAACACAGTAACATATATATTTGTATTTTACCTGGAGGACCAAACATAAAAATTAGATTTGTTTGGGAACTCGAAACGATTTTTATAAAATTTCAATCTTCATAGAAATTTTTATAATAACAATAACAAAAACAACAATAATAAATAATAATAATAATAATAATAATAACCATTATGGTAACAATAACAATAATAATAACAATTAAACAACAATAATAATAAAATTTACTAAAAATAACTTGTTGAAAATTCATTATTCATTTTGTAGAAATGTCCATTCTAATTTGTAAACAATTTGGCCAAATTACTCAATATTTTATCTTTATAAATGCCTTTTTTTAATAAAAAGCTGGTAAACTTTTGTTGATGAATAATCCAAAAAACTGACACAACTTCGCTTAAAGCATCAAACACAAAAATATACATTAAAAACCTTATGAACTAAATATTTATCCAATTATTTAAAATATGCTTTATAGTTTACCTATAAAGTTATACTAGAAACACAACAAAAATGACTACAGGTTTGGATTATAAACTAAAGCAAGGCTGATACCGATACCAAATCCGATCATCGACTGATTATGGCACAGTCGGAATTTGTTTGGCTCATCGATTATTAAAATCGATCTTTTGTTCTTTTTGGTTAATCATGCTGCATGCTGCACACAGTAGGTTCTGGTAACTTATCATTGTTAAGCTCCCAACAGTCAGCCTTGACCTTTGTTCTGTTGCTAGGAGAGGGGTGAAAGCTGTACTTTATGCAAACTGAATAAGAAAAAGTAATACACTTATATCTCTTTAGTGCACCTACACTTGCTAATCATGAGAAGATACAATTTGTAAAAACCTACAATAGTCACATATATTTTTATACAATAGCACTGTAAAAGTCTTCTTGCCATTTATCTTGAATTAAAGTGTTAATATAGTGGTTTTCTTGTTCATATCAATATTCCTCAAAAAAAAAAATTTCCAATATATTATTTATTTATTTTGAATATAGAACACTTTATTGTGAAATTTATAAGATGCTTAAGAATGCCTATCAAAGATGATAAATCAATAATATGGTTTCTTCTATATTTGTACAAAGTAATTTTCAAAGTTTGCATTTGGTCATTCATCATTGCTATCAAATCCTACCCTTGAAAAATAGTTTAATGATTCAATTAGTTTGTTCTTCAATTTGCATTTCAAATCAATTCAGCCAGCCTTTCGATATACATGATGTCTTGTTATATATTTATATTGAAGTTCTCAAAGCCTTATCATACACTTCAAACAAACTAATTTTTTTTCATGGAAAAAACTATAAAATTGTTTGTCTGCAAATTGCAAAGATTTGCCTTAGGTGGGATTGTGTGTTTATTCATAGAAGCAGGTGTTTATAATTTATATTGGCTTGACATCACAGGAGTGATGTTAAAAGTTGTTAAGCCTCATTAGGTGTAATTAAGAGATCAGTTTGAAACCTTATATAATACTAACAAATATTGAAAGTCCCTTATAGCAAATTTATTACATAAAGGATGATTATTAGCACTATGCTATAATCGCCTTTCCTATTTTTGAGACGGATAGGCTAAAACTAAATCTATTTTGTCAGAAATAAAAAGCTAGTACAAAGTTATTTGAAAAATATACACATATAGCAACTATCTCCTGGTTGATGGAGACAAAAAACTTGAATTTTCTCTTAAAAGATCAGAAGATATTTTTCTGTCAGGAAAATATCCAGACTTTGAACAGAGACTGTTTCCTCTGAGTTGCACTTAACAATACCTCTCTAATTAGCTATTGAAGGTAAATCTATAATGAAATGGTCATGTTAAAATACTGCTTTCAGAATTTTCTAATGAAAATTAGAGGGGTCCAACCACCATTTACAATCTCTGTTACATCTTATGTACATTTGTTGATAAAAATATATCAAGACTATATTGGGCTGATAAGAATTTGCCACCTATAATTAGGGAAGTGTTTGTGACAAGAGATGGTTAGATCATATTCCTATTGGGATTGCTCTACAAAATTTACTGAACTACGGAAAGTAAATACTTTATTCATTCAACTAAATGTTTGTTATACTTTATTCATTCAACTAAATGTTTGTTAGTTCTAAATTATAGTTTAGCCCCTTTTCATAATCATTTATAGGAGGAAGATTGGGGTAAGAGAAAGAGGAAAATGGAGGCATTTTACCAAACAGACCCAGCCACAGCCTGAAAACTGTTTATTATGACACAAGTCTTTATGATATTGCATGTAGGGATTTCTAATTGCATGCACCTTTTCTCCTGCTGGGATAGGATAGACAAACTTATGCAAGGTAATTATGTATAAGCACATTTTACTATCTTATCTATGAGGTCTTTCTTTTACACACTATTTTTCAGGGCGTGGAATCTATAAAGTCTTAAAAAATAAGCATCAAATCAAGTCTCCAATCAGCCGTAGGATCAACTGCAAAAGTAAACCAGCACTGAGTTTCCCTAAATCTTCTACCATTAATGGCAAGAGTTTCCCTAAATTTCCTACCATTAATGGCAAGGTACCTGTACCTGCCACTACTTTCAGTGATGGTGGTATGACTTCTAGTAAACTACCGCAGAGGAAGTTTATAAATGAACATAAAAAGGCCATGCAAGGACACATGTAGTGACGAGACTAAAATAATACTACCGATTCAAAGGAAGGTAGGTCACATGCAATAACAGTTTTAATGTAATTCTTTATCATTATTACCTAAAAATTGCTGCCACAGTACAAGACTGCTACAATTTAAAAATCAAGCATTTTAAGATAATGCCATATAAATATGCTTGAAAATTACTATTAATTTATATACTTCACTATGTTGTGTGCAAAAAATATCTAACCTATTTCATTTAGTTTATTTTACTTAAAAAAAATAAATAATGTTCATATTTATTTGGTAAGGAGTAATAAATGATAAGATTATATCGTCTTGGTTATTTTTTTATTCCCTTCTTATTTTATATAAGCTTTAGTCTTCTATTATGACGACATATTTCGGTGATGTTACACCATCTTAAAGTCTTATTTGTAATAAAGATGATTGATTTTAATCCATACTATTGGAAAGTTTGTGAATTTTTGAGGTTTTATAGGGAAGAATCGCACAATCCTTTAAATTGTGGACATACTGAACATCTTTCTATACCAATCTTAACATTGTACTCTAGCTACTTAAATTCCTCCTTCCACTCTAGAAAAAATTTTCTTTTTCAAATCTTCGTTCAACTGCAGACCCAGCACTAGAAGCATATGGGCTAGATAATTGTGGTTACCTTGTATTGTACAGTTCCCTGATTCTGACAAAGGCGATTGTTTTTTTAAAAAAATGAAACTTTTATTTGTGCCATTTCTTCACCCCTCACATGCAAACAAACAAGATAAGAATGCAACAAGATGTGCCAAGTGTTACTCACAATTCTTTGTTTTCATTGTGTTTTGATGTCCAAACAGTTTCAATATTGGCAACCATGATTTATATCTATCCTAAAATCACCCTTGAACCGTGATGAGATATCAATATCACCTTGCAAGAGAATTGATATCTAGGCCTTGTCATATCAATAGCCTATCTATGCTTCAGTCGAAGAGTAAAATCGTTATTCACCTTGCGAGAGTTGCTTTGCACTCATATCCATAGCTAATGTACTATCTATTCAAACCATAAAATCTAAAATATTCGAGCAAGAGCCGTTATGTTATCCCATCGACATGATGGCTTATGAAGGATAGAGCTAAACTATGATGAAATTAATGATAAAAAACAGCTTTTTTTATTCGTCATGCAAAATTTTCCCTTGTTACGGACAAGCAAATGAGGCTATTTTTTTTTATCTATCTCTCCATATATATAATGTGTTTATTGCAAACTTTCACTTAATTTTAAAAATTTAGAGTGGGAAGGAAGCCAGAAAATAATGTTCCAGTTTTCACATGCGTCACTCAAAGATAGCTCATCTCCACTGCATTGGTCTGATATGTATCCGATTTGTGTTTGAATCTTGGCTGGGTCTAGTCTAGTCTTGGTACTATTTTCCCATGGAAATTTTTTTAATATTCTCCATGCCAAAAGTGTTGCATCTATTTATTAAAAAATGTACCCTTCTTATGCTCGGCCACTCGTTGTTTATAAGCATTGTTGTAGATATATGAAAACAAATAATCTATTCTAGATTTTGATTTTGGAGTCAGTATTGTGAAATCTATGAGAATAATGATAACATAAAAATATAAAAGAAAAACTAAGATAATTTATCGGTATTTTTTCATACACTATGTAGATATTTGTTAATATTTAATGTACTGGCTATCAGATAAATTAAACACTTTTATTCATTCATTTATCCGACATCTTAGCTCAGTCGGTAGTGTGTCTGCCTACTGAGCTGAGGGTCCCGGGTTCGATTCCCGGCATGACAGAAAAAATAATTACTGGTGAAATGAGGGTTTACCCTTTCACAATGATGAATTAACAGCTGGGGACTGGGTGTATACAGTACTGGATGTAAACAAATTATTAATTGATTTTAGATTATTATATTAATATAAACAACAAGTAAAAAATCAAGACTTTTTTCTTTGCTCAATGGTTTTGCTCCATTTGTGCTCATATGTCCCTGGACAAGAACATTTGTGCTGTAAAATTAGGTCTTTTAGAGAAGATTTAATGTGGCGGGCCAATTTCAGCTCAAATTAGCCCACCACATAATGAAAAAAGTCGATTTAACAAAATTCCGTCTGTGATTTCACTTGTGCCCATGTGTGCTCGGACATAAAGTTTTGTGTTCTAAAATTAGGCCTTTTAAAGAACATCTAATGTGGTAGGTTAACTTAAGCGTTCCATATTCCATTACAAGTATAACATTGTTTCGATTTGCTCATATGTCCCTGAACATGAATTATTGTGCTGTAAATTAGGACTTTTAGATAAAATTTAAATGTGGCGGGCAAACTCGAGCTCAGGCTGGCTCGCCACCAGTTGAAATATACTACACAGCAAAATTTTGTTTAGACTATTAGATTGGGCTTACATGTGCTCAAACATGAACATTTGTGCTCTAAAATTAGGCATTATATAGAATATTTAATGTGGTAGGCCAGCTTGAGCTCTCCTTATTCCTAACATTACAAAACATGAGTATAAGCTGGCTCGCCCCATATTTAAAAACACATTGAAACACATTTATTTTTGATTCATTAAATTGTGCTCTATTTGTTCTCATAAGTGCTTTAAAAAGAATAATTATACTAAAAATGTATACTTTTTTAGAACTTTTAATTGAAAAAAAATTTGATCTTAATCCAACCCACCATATATTGAAAAATACATTAAAACAAATGTCTATTTCTGTCATTCTGTTGTTTTCTATTTGTTCTTCTTGGTGTATGGCGGATATGACCATATATTCTGTAAAATGAAGCACGCATTTTATAGAACATATTAAGGGGCAAGTCAAATTTTCTGAACCTACTAAAATATCTCATTTTGAGTACAAATGATCATGTTCAGTCACATATGAACACAAACAAATGGCACCAAGAGAATCTTGTTATAATGATTTTTTTCAATATATGGCGGGCCAGCTTTAACTCAAGTTTTCTACATGTTACAGAATAGAGAGAGCTCAAGTTGGCCTGCCACGTTAAATGTTTTATAAAAGGCCTTATTTCACAGCACTAATGTTCATGTCAGAGCAGATATAAGCACAAAGTGCAAATGATTGAACAAAAATGAAAAAACAAACAAAAAAACTGGGAAATGTGGCAGGCTATCCTCATTTACATTCCAAATGTCTATGTGAAGGAAAATAGAATGATCAAACCACTATTTTTTATTTATTTTTTTTTGCTGGGAAAAGATAGCAGCCACTCATAGCCCTTTCTACAGATTACTTAGGTGTGTTATTAGTCTGGGTAATTTGACACTATCTCAGCTTGGCATATTGTGCCCTGTGTTGTATCTAAAATTGGTACAGTCAAAACAAGTATTAAACTTTCAAAACTATATTTGCATTGCTCAATTAAATTAATTAGTAGAGTTAGGCTAAAAAAAACCAAAGTTATTTGAAATAACTATATTGTTTATTACAAAATGAGATAAAATCAAATATTCACACCAATGCCATCATCCCTAAAGATTCTAATCATCCCATCTCTCACAAACTCGCCGCCTTCAATAGTTTAGTTCACCGGTTATTAAATATCCCACTCAGTAAATCCAACTATAGAACTGAGCAAAACACTATTAAATTAATAGCCACTAACAACGGGTACTTTCACTCCCTCATCTACAAAATCATAAACAAACAAAAAAATTAAATAAGATCGCAAAACTTCTCAACCACCCTTACTAATGATAACCATATCTGTTCTAGGAAAAAGGATAAATGGGTCAAATTCACTTACACCGGTCCCGAAACCCATCACATCACAAACATTATTAAAAAGTACAATCCAAACATTGCTTTTTCCACCAACAATCCAATAAAGAAAAATCTCAGCAATAGCAATTTAAACAAAAATGATAAATATAACAAAAATGTGATTTTCTAACTTACATGTGAATGTAATAGTATCTACATTAGGAAAGACTGGCAGAAACTTTATAGTCCGTTACAAAGAACATATTTCAGATTTCATACACAATAGGACCAAATGAAAATTTTCAGATCATCAAAAAAATTCTAAACATCAACCCAAACCAATAGACCAATGCATGGTACCCCTTCACATTTCTCACAAAGGTACAAAACTAAACACTGCCGAAATTTTTTTCATACAAGCAGCTTTATTCAAAAATAAATCAATCATTAATGAACAATTACAGAAATCCAACCAAATTTTTGTAAGCTCATTAACCCATCTACCTAAAAATATTACAATCCTGTAACCTATGTTATCCTGCTCTACCCTCCAGCGTAGTCAATGACCCGATCGAGCCGGAGTCGAGAAGATTTGTTTACCTGTCCCTCATTTTTTGTCCTTCCATTAATCTATCCATCCTTGTTCTACTCATTATTTCATATTCATTGTTTCAAGAGCTATTTCCCTAACCATTAGTTTACACCGTGATTATGTAAACTCTCGTTGCCATTGCACTATTTCGTTAGTCTTTTGTTTTCCCGCATATCCGTCAGTTTAAACCACACCCTGATTACTCTCAATTTATCAATTGTAACATCACCTTGTGTTCCTGTATAACGACTTTGGTAAGTTTGTTTGTTTACCTATTTGTTTTTTTTCAAATTTTAGGATAGCATTATTTTTTGGTTTTTCACTCTTTACAGAGGCCATGATTATGGTATAGTCGTACCAAAACATGTCAGCGAGAATTGAATCGGCTTTCTTTTAAACGCCGATCACCTGCTAAAAGAAGTAATGGGACTAAACAAGAATAAGACTTAGATTCTATACTTAAATCTATATTAATTACCAAAGTTTTAATCACAGTTCAAGACCTTACAATTTCATTCTTTTGTATCGCTTTGAAAGACGTTATACCTACGAGGTTGATTGTATTTAACTATTCAACATTAGTGTTGGAATGTATGCTAGGTGTTATTCTCAATTTTTGTTCTAGTTATTTTAATTATATTTTATTATGTTTTATATGTTTTCTTTTTGACTTATCGTCAACTTATGGTCTAATAATTGTTGTTGATGATGTTATTGATACATTTTAAAACCTATCATAACATATTTATGCTTGTTGAAAGCATAGTTTAGCCGGTTTTTTGAACATTAGAGTATATCAATTTCAAACTTTTAATAATTTTTAACATTTTATTAATTCATCAGTGTATTATATCCTTTCACATTATATTGTGAGTCTTAAGTTTTTATCTAAGTCTTAAACATAATCATTACTTCTCCTTACTTTATTTTATTTAGAATGTTTTCTAAAATTATAACTAAATTGTGTTGAATTTTTTTCTTTTTTGTGTTTAAGTGAAAATTTGTTCAGTTTAATTGTTAGTAATTAGCATGGGTGACCACAGAAATTTACTCAAGGGTGGGAGGGGTGGCAAGACTTATGAATTAGAGTTGTTGATAAAACTGTAAATAAACTATTATTTGGTTTTACACTGTATAGTTATCTACTCAAAGATAAATATTCACAAAAAAAAACACATACCAATTCCAGTAATAAACTTTATTTACATCAAAATATTGATATTGCTTCATTGCAAAAAGAACGTTTTACCATTACAAATACAATATAAACAATAACATATCAAATAAGACACAGCAGTAGTTTCAAATAAAGAACATTTTTAGAGTAAAATGAAATATGAACAAAAGGCATATAATCAAACAAAACCAAATTACAGTGTATCAAACAAAAGCTTATAAACTTTGAATTTACAATAAACAAATATATAAAAATATTTTTTTAATAAAAATTAATTAGGAAAGGAACGTTCATAATAGTATGTTGTATCACACACAAAATAAAGATGGGTGAATGGGCTACATGTAACTTATGAAATTACACAAAATTTAATTTCATAATCGATCGTCTTTGAAGGCAAATAATAGTTGTTTAGGCTGTTGCCCAGATTTAGTAATAAGTAGATTAATAAAATCTTGTTTTACAATAACTTTTCTTTTGTGACGTTTAGCATCCACAACGCACATAATCTATATTTTTGCTCAATGTAAAATGAAGCTATGTTTTCACTCTCCGATGACTACTTGATGATTGTTCGATTGGCATGTAGTTACAGGCAAACCAAGCGCAAGTAATAGAGCTCTTTTTATGGCAGGAAAAAACTCTGTATGCTGATCAATAATTTCAGTAATTGATAGATTTATTGGTATATGAGTTTTCACTAACTGAAAATTATACAACATTGTTGATTCAGATAAGAAATAATCAATGCTATAATATTTTTGAAAATCTTTTGCTAATCTGTCAAAATCTTTTTTTCTGATATCTTTAATCTGTTGGGGATGTAACTTAACACACTAAATGTTTGTTTATGTTCATCTGAAAATCAGGACCGTAATGAGGAAATTAAAGAATCTACATATGGAGTAAAAATTGATCGTCTACAATACTCATGTATAGATTCATTGGTAGATTAGCTCTTAGAGTTTGATTTTTGGCTTGTCTTGGTATTGAAAGCTCAACATTTACTTCAGCTGCAATATTATTAGTAGTAGAAAATATATCTTGAAAAATTGATACCTAATTTTCCCTATGCTGCACAAGAATATTTATTATTTCCCTTACATGATTGCTCACTTTTAATAAGTCTGATTCAATGGCCTGTAAATGTGTTATTGATTATAATATTGAAGAATATTTACTTATTACAACAAGAGAAATGATAGCCTTGGAGTTAGTGCATACAGCTGATATGTCATTTGCTTTGATTTGGCATCGCCAATTGCTTTATCCCTGCAATATCAATCGTTTCATCAGTCAAAATGGAAAATCCAACAGCAGCATTGGCAGTGGCCAATATGTTATCTTGAATAATGTTTCTGCAAACATCAATAATTTGATTTTTGGTTCACGTAACAATATTTGGCATTATTGCTGCATGTTTCCAAGTGAGATTTTAAAATACTATACTTCAACTCTAAAATGTAATAAATTTTGAAAAATTTCTGTGGTATTTAATTTGCCTCGAAGGAGAATGGTGTGATAAGATTGTTTTTCTAAATACTTTCACATTGTTCTTCTACACAAATGCAGGTACTTTTCTCTAAATTTCTACATAAATGCAGGCACTTTTCTCTAAATTTCTACACAAATGCAGGTACTCTTCTCTAAATCTCTACATAATTGTAGGTACATTTCTCTAAATTTCCACACAAATGCAGCTACTCTGCTCTAAATTACACCTTTCTCATTCCTACAGAATTAGTGTAAAGATGTGAATAGTCCTGACTGGTATTGAGAATTGGAGCATGAACAGCAAAAATATTTGGATCATAAAAGTGCTAGTAACAAAATTTAATCATAGGCTCAACTACTTTTGAGGGTTAGGGTATGTCATGAATATTTGTTTTAGTTAAACAATCCTATATATATTTTCCTCTACAGGTAAGGCACTTTGTCAGGAACGGAGAGCTACATCTATATCTTGCAGCATCAATTAAGCTAGAAATAAACACAGAGATAACTATCAGCCATGATCATTATCATGATGAACCAGGATCATCCAGCATCCAATGTATTTGTGTCACACCTCAAAAGAGCAGGACACAAAACTTCAAGAAAAATAGACACCATAATGACATTTTATTGAGATATGTTATGGAAATACCATTTTCTTAAGTTCAATAAATATGAAAATTATTGGTAAAAAAATGCAATTTTATTAATTTTACATAATGAAACACTCAAGTAGAAAAGAAACACTCAAAATTTTGTTATTTTTATTCTCTCAGTTTAATTTACATTCATAATAATTTAAATTAAACTATTTAATGACACTGACTCATTTTTGTCAATTACTAATTATGATAATTTTTTTATTCAAATCATAATTTCTGTTCTTTCACTACCATTCCTTTGACCCAGACATTTTAAATTGTAAGAATCTACTTGTTTTTTTTATTTAAAAGAGCTGATCTACAATCTAATTAATTTTATCCATAAATAGCAGCACCAACATATTTATAGTTTTTGTTTGGTTTCATTCTAACTAGATGCAAGAGACAGAACCAAGACCTAGTCACACAATCATCTGGCATTGTGTGTGTTAAGAAAATCTCTGCTGTTCAGACCACTTCTTCTCATGTGATGCCATCACCTTCACAGCCCCAAGTAGACCTCTCGGTCATTAATAAAGATTTGGAGCAAGTCAAACAAAATGCTAAAACCAATATGAGACGTTCAACCCGTCTTTGCGTTTTAAGCAAACAAAAATCAAAAACACATTCTTCCAGAGTTACTAAAATTGTTGCCTTAGGAGAGCAAAATATCAAGCCACAAAACTTCAAGAAAAAAGGACTGCATAATGACATTTTATCGAAGTATGTTATGGAAAGACCATTTTATTAATTTTACTTAATGAAATCACTAAAGTATAAAAGAAACACTCAAACTTGTGTTATTTTTATTCCGTAAGTTTAATTTACGTCCATAATAATTTGAACTAAACCATTGAATAACACAATCATTTTTGTCAATTATTAATTATGATAATATTTTTGTTCAAATAATAATTTTTGTTCCTTTCACTACCATTACTTTGACTCTGACATTTTTAATTGTAATAATCACCTTAATTGTAATAATCACCTTGTCTTTTATTTAAAAGAGCTGATCTACATTCTAATTAATTTTATCCATAAATAGCAGCACCAACACATTTATAATTTGTGTTTTCTCTCATTCTAACTAGATGCAAGAGACAGAACCAAGATCTAGTCACACAATCATCTGGCATTGTGTGTGTTAAGAAAATCTCTGCTGTTCAGACCACTTCTTCTCATGTGATGCCATCACCTTCACAGCCCCAAGTAGACCTCTCGGTCATTAATAAAGATTTGGAGCAAGTCAAACAAAATGCTAAAACCAATTTGAGACGTTCCACCCGTCTTTGCGTTTTAAGCAAACAAAAATCAAAAACACATTCTTCCAGAGCTCCTAAAAAGGAAGCCTCCAAAGAACAAAAGATCAAAACACAAAAATTCAAGAAAAATGGACCTCATAAAGGCATTTTATTGAAGTATGTTATGGAAATACGATTTTCTTAAGTTCAATAAATATGAAGGCTATTGGTAAAAAAAAGCCATTTTACTAACTTTAATTAACGGAAATCACTCAAGTGGAAAAGAAACACTCAAAGTTGTGTTATTTTTATTCTTTAAGTTTAATTTACGTTCATAATAATTTCAACCAAACAATTTAATGACACTAAATCAATTTTGTCAATTATTAATTATGATAGTATTTTTTGTTCAAATCATAATTGCTGTTCCTTTCACTACCATTACGTTGACCCATACATTTTTAAATTGTAAGAATCTCCTTGTTTTTTATTTAAAAGATTTGATCTACAATCTAATTAATTTTATCCATAAATAGCAGCACCAACACATTTATAATTTGTGTTTTCTCTCATTCTAACTAGATACAAGAGACAAAACCAAGATCGAGTCACACAATCATCTGAAAAAGTATGTGTCAAGAAAATTTCTGTTGTTCAGACTGCCTCTTCTCATGTGATGCCACCTGCTTCTCTTGCACCCTGCATGACTTCCAAAAGTAACATCTCACACAAAGCCATTGCGTCTTCTGCGGCCAGTCATTTGGAAAATTCTAATAAGAAAATGGTTTGTCCCAATTCTATTTTATTTCTGCTGATTAATATAATAATACTTAATAATAATTTGTGAAATATAAAAATTGTAATCTTGCTTCAAATATTCTTTACATTCATCTTTGATTTGAGAAAATAATATCTTAAATAATTACATTTCATCAAAAAGGATTGTCGACAATTAAATTACACATTCATTTTCAATCTCATTGCTTAAACATTTTTTAAATTATTACATTTGATAGATTATATTTGGTGCTTTAAGTTAGATAAATATACAATGTATTTTTTTCAGCATTACTTGTTTATAAAAGTGTTTGAAATTTGATTTGGCTTTGATTCAAATAAAAAAAAAATTGGCTTTACTCAAAGCTACACATTAAATTTATATACCTTTATGTCTTCTATGTGTCATTTGATTCAATTTATTTTTCACAGAGCCGTGAAGACCGCAAGCTGGCTGTCATATTGAAAGAAATTGAGCGGATGGAACAAGAGCCTCTTAATAAGAAAGTTAAAAAGAGCAAGTCAACACAACATGGAGCATCAAAATCATCTCATATGTGAGTTACCTATGAGTTTAAGAAACAATCTCGAGCGAAAACCCCATTGAATAAATGGTTAATATATTAGCTATACAAATTCAGTTTTTTATTCTGTTGAATAAGTGCACATATTATCACCGGTCAAAACACATACATGCGTAAGTGATTTTCCTCAATCGTGTTTTTTCTCAAGCGCTCTCCCGACGGTACTTTTAACACTAATACTTTCAAACTAGGTATGTAAATGTTCTAAAATGTTTAAAGTTTAATGCTATAGTGATATTTTTATTAAAATCTTATTTTTTTTGTAGACTAAATACTTAAGTAAATCAGTTACGCCCCTTTGTATCGCGATTTTTTACCAGTGATCAACACTTATGCCCAGGGTATATTAATGAAATAGTTAAAAATACTGCATTTTTTTATTAATTTAAGTTTTTAAAAACCTTTTTCATGGAATTACTATACACTATGAGTGGAGGCACTTATTAAAACCAAAAGCTTTTTTAAATTTATTTTTGAGAATTGAAAACAAAAATTCTTGCTGACTAAAATTACTTTGTCCATAACTTAAAACATAGCTTTTATTAAACAATAAAATGGTGGTTTAAAATTATCATAGTTAAATTTTAAACGCTATACAATTTCAAAAACAACAAAATGTATCACCTAAACTTAAACTATACAAAATATTCATTGTATAGAAATGAACATTACTAACAGTTTCCATGTATTTAAAAATAGCCCAGATTTTTAATTAAACTGCTTGATTTTAACAATAACATGTTTTGCACGTGACTATCTCACTAGTTATGAGGCAAAGACTTGTAAAAGTTGACAAACTCCGAATTCCTCATTATTGGAATATCACCTTCACACAATGACATCAAATCCTTAAATTTGTCAACTGATAATTTCGGTGGTTCCTTGTTTAGCAAGCTTAAGTCTTTTTTCAAAGGGTCATCCAACAATCTTTTTAGGGTGAATGATCTGTAAAATCTCTTTTGCACGTGGCATGTTTTAAAAAAATGTTTCGCTGGTTCTGACATCCTTACTTGAACTTCAGCCATTTATGTCCAGTTGAGTGACTGACCACTTTCATTGTCTTCTCTTATTTGTAGTATTCTAAAATCCTTGGAAAGCTGTTTGAAATCTAGAAAGTCCTGGGTATCCATTTGATTTACACTATACGGATTCTTACTTCTTGGAAGCCTTATTACTGGGATGAGTTGAGAAGGTAAAAATAGATCTCCTTTATGGGATACAGCATACCCAATAGTACTGTGTGCTGAATCTCCCTCGCTTTGGCCATGATAAGGCTCGAAAAATCTCAGGGTGATATCGTCAATGGCCAAATTGTTAACTACATATATTATCATACTATAATAGTGTTCTTATTTTGGCCAGAGCATCCGTCTGAAAATAAACTTACATTCTTAGCTTCTTGGAGAGCGCAAGATATCAAAAACAGATACACACAGGAAGATATTTCAGAGGCCCCACATTTGCTTATAGCTTCGTGCCATGTGTAACAGTTGCGATCTTTACTACCCAGATTGTAAATTAAAAAAATTAATGACTGCCAAGCGGCGTTTATAAAATATGTCACTTTCATTACTCTTGGGAAGGTATATTACCTGTTGCAGGTCAAACACAGCAGCAACATATTTTTTGTCCAGTATTGCATTATGTTTACAGGTATCCTTTATCTTTCTCACCTTTTTCTTTTCATCATTGGACTTATTCAATTTATCTTGGAGTTTTTCCTTCACATAGCTATCTCCTTCCTTGTACGTCATGCATAAGCTGCACTGATCTTTTTTTGGGTGGTGGAAATTTCATTTGCTTGAATATGGTGCTGTAAGTACTTATGCTGGATACTTCATTATCACGGTTTTCCTTGCAGAACATGCTGTACATTCTTTTTAGATTGAGGTCCTCATGTAAATACTCTCTACTGGTATCTGATCTAACATAATGTGATTCAACTCTATGGAATTTATTAATGTGATTTACAACAGCTTCTCTTAGCTTATTATCATTTTAAACCACGGACAGATATTTTCCCTCTCGTTTTTTCGACAACTCCAGTACTCAAATTTGTTAAGTGCAGTTCTAATAGTTTTTTCACTTACTGCGAGAGTATTTAAAAAGAAAACTTTGCTCACTGAAACAGGTTTTCCATTCAGTGGCAAAGTATAACGCACGGTATTCTGTCTCCTGGATTTTTAAGTTTTGGTTAGTGTACTTTTTTTGCTTCAATAGTTGCGCACCTCACAATGTATTCTCTATATTGCAATAGATTGCCTAAATCATAATAGGCGTCAAAAATGCTCACTTTCCCCTCGTCTGTAAATTCATTGCATTGTTTCCCTAATCTTTTACAGGAGTCACCTTTGCATTTTTTTTTTCATTACTAGAGTGGCAACAATGTTACATGATTGTGTCTAATGTAACACTTTCCTACATTTTTATCACATTTTGTTGGCTGTTATCTTCGATAATGCCGGTATAAACTTCATCATAAGTTTTTCTTTCATTTACGCCAATGAAATTTGTTGTGGTTACTTTTTCATGGTAAATTTGTGTTTTTATTTGCTTCTGTGTACACTTTAAGTTTTTTCTATTTTTTTTTTCACTTGTTTGACATTTCAATACTATATTCTTCACTGTCATCACTTTGTGTTTCATGTTCACAGTGTTCAGTATTTAAATGGGTGATGCATTCTAGTCTTCCACATCGGCAAGTTTTCAACCCTTCACTTTTAGACTTCCTAATTTAGGAACATTCTGAAAAATTGGGATCAATGTAAGAATCGTCACTTTCACTACCACCAAATAAAGGCATCTCTTCATTTTCATCCGTGTCCGATTCTATAGAGCTCTTCCTGTTCAAAACCTTTTCCTGCACTTTAATAATTTGTGATAGAGGTAGATTGTCTTCTAAAATAACATCGTCATCGGAAGTTATATGTTTGCTATTGCCTGAATCTTCCATATCCATTACACTGCATGGTAGTACCATTTTCTTTTATATAACACTTTAACCTAAGTCCCTTTTTTATTATATTTCCTTTAACTGGTAGTAGATCTTTAACATAAACATTACCTCTGCCATTTTTCCATTTAATTAAAGCATCCATTTTGGTTTATTTTAGATTATAGTATCAATCTGAAAAAACAACCAACCAAATATTAGATAATTCACTTACTCCAGTTTGTACTTTGTCTAAAATACACTAGGAAAACTCAACACAAACAGGCGTAAGGTAACTTAAGCCGGTTTGTGTTACGACACATATATCTCTAAAATCACTTACACCTAGTTCCAAATTCGTCTTAACTCCAATATGGTTTGGAAATCACTTAAGCCAATTTGTAATATAGAAGAGCCGGTCCTGAAATTCCTATAGCCGAAATAACTCAAAATCACAATTTTGTCACTTACGCCTGTATGTATTGTTACCGGCGATTTGTAGATAGATTAATTTTTTGAATACTAACTTCTGTTTAAAAACTAATTAATATTAACTTAAACTAGGATATATTCTAGCTGTAATATTTATGGGGCTAATTATAAATTTCCCCATATATTCACGTTACTGTTGGAACGTTGGTGTTCTTTTATGACGAGTTGCAGTTGTTTGGTGTAGCCATATTTAAGGTAGCGCATGCGCAGCGTGTATTTCTTTAACAGACAATAGACAGTCGAGTCAGGCCCATTATGGTTTACGGACGCACATTTGTGACTTCGTCACTTGTAGTTTTATTGTACTGACTAGTGTTTTCTTTATTGTGTTATTTTGTTTGTTCGGTTCACTTGACCCACGGCAATCTTTCTCTAACAGGTTATGGGCCCAGGTTCGGAAGTGAGTGTCGCGTAAAAGAACAAGTTTAACATAAAAGATAAACGGGCGCGCGAGTGTTCCGAGATCGACGCCATGAACACCGCGAATGTATCTAGGATTGAACTTCTAGGCAAAGACAATTATGACACTTGGAAATTGCAAATGCAGGCCGTGTTAATTAAAGCTGATTTATGGGAGTTCGTGAACGGTGGCGCGTTAAAACCCGAATTGACGAACGATCGTGCCAACGAAGCCAACGTGCGAGAATGGGTGCGCAATGATATGAAGGCGCGGTCGGACATAATTTTGTCTATATCCTCGAGTGAACTCAAGCAAGTTAAAAATTGTGAAACATCGCGCGAAATGTGGCGGAAATTGGAAGAGATATATCAATCCAAAGGCCCGGCAAGAAAGGCAACCCTTTTGAAAAGGTTAACGCTACAGAAAATGGCGGACATGAGTGATGTGCGCGCGCATCTAAACAGTTTTTTCGACTCTGTAGACAAGTTGAACGACATGGAAGTCGCGATCAACCCAGACTTGTTGACGATTTTATTACTCTACAGCTTACCCGCTAGTTTTGAGAACTTTCGGTGCGCCATCGAATCGCGTGACGAATTGCCGACCCCGGACGCGCTTCGTATTAAAATCATAGAAGAAAGTGATGCTCGTAAGAGCGATGCGCGGAACGCGTCGTCGGGTGCCATGTTCGCGAAGAAAAATGGCGGCTGGCGCGATCGGAAAGACAAACCCGAAGTGAACAAAAGTGACTGCGAGAAACAAAGAGGCGCGCACATAATACGATGTTTTAAATGCCGAAAGCCTGGGCATAAGGCGAACGAGTGTCGAACCAAGGACAAAAAGGAAAGTGCGAAATGTGCGGATAACGTATGTTTAAACGTTTCGACATGCAAGTCGAACGATCAAAACCGGAAGTGGTGTCTGGACAGCGGCGCGACAACGCATTTGTGTAACGAGACAGAATCTTTTCGCGAAATGTACGACACCGGGCACGGTGCGCTAAACCTAGCAAACAGCGCGACAGCTGACACGGCAGGCGTGGGAAAAGCGCAGTTTGTAGCGAACGTACTTGGTGACAAGAAGAACGTAACGCTAGACAATGCAATGTATGTACCCGACTTGAGAACGAACCTGTTGTCGGTCAGTAAGATAACGGATCGTGGGTTTGATGTATGTTTTCAAAAAGACGGTGCCACTATACAAGACTCGAACGGTAACATCGTACTAAGTGCTGTCAGAGTCGATGACTTGTATTACGTGCGTGAATTCAAACAGGACGCGTGCACTGTCACTTCAGTTTCGAAAGTAATTAAAGTTCCGTTCGATTTGTTACACAGACGCCTGGGTCACACTAATGCGAAGGACATTGCGGACGCCGTCCGTAAAGGTGTTGTGAAGGGAGTTGTGCTGGCTGATTCAGCAAGTAAGTTGAACTGTGACATTTGTCTACGAGGGAAGATGACAAGGACCCCGTTTCCCAGCAAATCAAACCGTCACACAGACATCTTGGACGTGATACACTCAGATGTGTGCGGACCCATGAGGACAACGTCCATGGGAGGAGCGAGGTATTTTGTCGAATTCATCGACGACAGCACCAGATGGTGCGAGATTCGATTCTTAAGGTCAAAGGCTGAAGTACTCAAAGCTACCATTGAGTACATAACCCTCGTTGAGAATCAGAAGGGTAAAACTGTGAAGTGCTTGCAGTCCGACAATGGTGGAGAATACATTAACAAAGAGTTCGATGAGTACCTGAAAAGGCGAGGGATCACTAGGAGGTTGACTGTCCCATACAACCCAGAGCAAAACGGCACGGCGGAGAGAAAGAATCGCTCTCTTCTTGACGTCGCTAGGTGCCTTCTGATGGAAGCAAATTTGCCCAATTCCTTTTGGGCTGAGGCGGTTAATACAGCAAATTACCTCCGAAATCGCCTACCAACAAAAAGCTTGGATGGTCGAACGCCATACGAGAAATGGACCGGTGGAGCGCCGGATGTGTCTTCCTTCAGGGTATTTGGAAGTGAGGTGCTCTACCTGGACAGAGAACCCAGCAGAGGAAAGTTCGACTCTCGTGGACAGGAAGGGATCTTCCTTGGCTATGCGGATGAGTCCAAGGCATACCGTGTGTGGTCACCCAAGAAGTGTCGAGTGGTGATAAGCCGTGATGTCAAATTTATGGAGGACGTCAAGTCTCGCTTGATATCCAGCCCTCAAGTGGACCGGGAAATAGACACAAAGGGCGGAGACTCTACACAAGCTCGGCGATTTGTGGACATCGATTTGCCTCCAACGTGCCACGCTGAAGATGATAAGCCAATCACACGCTATGAGGACGACGAAGACGAGGTATTCCTCGGTTTCGACAACACCGTCGAAGCGCATGCACCATCACCTGATGGATCAGGGGAAGATGGGTATATATCTTCCACCCCCGATGACACTGCACCTAGCATAGATGTGCGTCATGAAATTGATCACAAAACAAGGGGCCGTGGCCGGCCGAGGAAGGTCAGGTCAGGTTCGAGGGGAAGACCGAAGAAGCAGTACCAAGTCATTTCAAATCTGGCTGAAAATGCTGAAGAAGCTGAGCAGGCGTTTCTCTCTGAAATACCTATGAAGGAAGCAATGTTCGGTCCCGATGCGGATGAATGGCGCCAAGCCATCGGCACCGAGATTAAATCCATCGTGAAGAACGGGACTTGGATACTTGTTGATCGTCCTACAGGTCAAAAAGTTGTCGGAAGCCGAATTGTCCTAAGGAACAAGTTCCTATCGGATGGAAAACTTGAAAGAAAAAAGGCACGCTTGGTTGCCCAAGGTTTTAGTCAGCAACCTGGCATTCATTTCACAGCGACATTCGCTCCAGTGGCTCGAATAAGTTCCATTCGCCTCATGGCATCCATCGCAGCCCAATACGGAATGAAGATTAGGCAATTTGATGTGGAAACTGCATATTTGAATGGACACCTAGAAGAAGAAGTTTATATGGAACCACCGAAGAACTTAGGAGAAATCCTTCAGGATATTGTTGCTTCGGAGGGCCAGAGCCAGGTCGGGATGAAGGCAAAGATCATGCTCGAAGAATTGAGTAGGGGGGGCAAGGTTTGCCTCCTGAAGAAGTCGCTTTATGGTCTAAGACAAGCTGGAAGGAGCTGGTACCTTAAGCTGGACGAAACCTTGAGGAGTCTGGGTGCAACGCCTTCAGTCTCAGACCCTTGCTTGTTCCACATTGGTTCAGGGGAAGACGTTGTACTAATTGCGACATACGTTGATGACATCCTGATCGCCTCCCGTGACAGGAGGAGGATTGCTGAACTTGGAAAAAGAGTGGCCAAACACTTCGAAGTCAAGGATTTAGGTTATGCAAAATCTTGCCTGGGCATTGAGTTTAACCAGACGGAAGGGCAGGTGACGATGCACCAACATGGCTACGTACGCGATCTGCTTTCACGGTTCGGCATGTCCGAGTGCAAACCTGTTGCTACCCCCGTGGATACGAGCTCAAAGCTGAGGAGAAATGAAGAGCAGTCAGAAGACGATCTAAGGCTTCCGTACCGTGAGCTGGTCGGGGCTCTTACATACTTGGCATCGACTACAAGGCCCGACATATCATTTGCTGTAAGCCATCTTGGACAGTTTAACAACTGCTATGGTACCGATCACTGGAAGGCCGCCAAGCGTGTATTACGCTATCTAAAGGGTTCCATCAATGTGGGGTTAACCTATGGCTCAGATCCAGGACCAGTCAAAGGATTTGTAGATGCTGACTGGGGAAGTTGTCCCGAAGACAGGAGGTCTTACACCGGATATATATTCATGCTTCATGGTGGACCGGTATCCTGGGAATCAAAGAAACAACGAACTGTCGCCCTGTCAACGACAGAGGCAGAGTACATGGCTCTGTCTGAGAGCGTTAAGGAAGCCGTCTATTTGCAGCGATTCCTCGTCGAGATGGGTTTTGGCAACTTGGGCGAGATGGCTATCTTCTGTGACAACAGAAGCTCATTGAAATTGGCGGAGAATCCAATGTTCCATGCAAGGAGCAAACACATCGACATCCGTCATCACTTTGTGAGAGACATACTCAAACGCAAGGAACTTCGTGTGCTTCACATCTCAACGGACGATCAAGTTGCAGACTTCTTAACTAAGGGACTGCCCAAGGTTAAACACTTGCAATGCATGGAATCAGCCAGACTGGGCGATTCGCAATAGTGATTTTTTTTTTCTCTTTTTTTACAACCAACTCGAGGGGAAGTGTTGGAACGTTGGTGTTCTTTTATGACGAGTTGCAGTTGTTTGGTGTAGCCATATTTAAGGTAGCGCATGCGCAGCGTGAATTTCTTTAACAGACAATAGACAGTCGAGTCAGGCCCGTTATGGTTTACGGACGCACATTCGTGACTTCGTCACTTGTAGTTTTATTGTACTGACTAGTGTTTTCTTTATTGTGTTATCTTGTTTGTTCGGTTCACTTGACCCACGGTGATCTTTCTCTAACAGTTACCCCCTTTAGAGCGACATATGTTTGTGTGTGTGTACGTATGTTTATAAATATATATACAAGGTGTTCAGAAACTCATTGCCCAAACTGCACATATAGCTTGTTTGAACCAAAAGTGTGCAGTGTTGTGTGCCTTATTCCTGTGCAAGTTGTAGTACATGCATGTTTGAATAGCTCTTCTCTCTCGGTGCTGTACGCCGAAACTTTGAACACAATTTAATGATATTAGAATAGTTTTCCAGATGTAAATGTATAGGGATTTTGTATTACTCTTGGTTCAAACACGCTATAGTGCAGTTTGGGATATGAGTCTCTGAACACCCTGTATATAAACTAATCACAAGAAGCTTTTAATAACTGTAGGAAAAATGTTCTCTTTTTGGTAAGGTCTTGTCAATACAGTGAAAAAGTGACTTTTAATAATGTTGAACTCTTATTTTGTGCTAGGCAAGAATTGTTGACAGAGCAGGTAGATAATAGTTTTAAATAAATTTATAGTCCTTCCTAGCTCTATAAATAGGTAAAAATAGCTCCAAACTGTTGAATTAAATAAATAGTGAAAATTAATTAGATGGGTAAGACCTAAACATTTACAAACTGTTGGTCTAAAGGTCCACAATTAAAACAACACATAATATTAATTCTCACGCCATATCAGATCCCTCTATCTAATTAATAATGAAGAACCCAGCATAGCTAATTTATTTTCTTTCTGATATTCTCTAGTTCTTGAGAAGTTAAGAGTACTTAATTGAAATAATTGTCAGCATCCCAGAATTGTGAGGATGAAATAATGGCGATGTTTGCATTTGTAACCATAATTAAATTCCCAAATTGATGTTTTGGTAATTCACATAAAAAATCTAAAACTATTTATCTTCAAACAATGCTTCTTGCATCCTGAGTAAAGTGAAATCTCCACTTACATTTTTGTGTAATAATATTATGTAGATTATGTAGAGAGGGTGAGTGTGGATCGAGTGACAAAGCAAATGTATGAAGGTAGAGTGTGTGGATCAAAAGGAAGGGATAGACCATGTAAGATGTGGCTTAATGTTGTAGACAAATATGGGAAAAGAGAAAACGCAAACGTTTTAAGAATAAAGAGCATGTTTGACTCGGTGTATGGATATTGTTGAAACAAAGGGAATATGCAAGGATAGGGAAGTATGGAGAAAGTTAGTGAGGATGGATTAGCCACGGGGTTGTTTTTGAGCTATATTTACAGTTTCTCGCTTACCCCGAAAGGAAACAGAATGATTAGGTATGCATGTAAGTATTATGTTTTACTCTTTGACTCTCCTTCAAAGTACAATGATTATTTACTAGAAAAATAGATACATTTTCTTTGTAGTTACACTTTAGGGTGATTTACATGGTGTTGCTTCTATTTGCTTTGAACAGGCTTCTTTATAAGTGGGCAAATTTGCTGGTAAAAGATTCTTTTATTCTCTCGCATCATAATTTTGAAAACGAAGCGAATAAAAGACGCTAGCTGACAAGTTGAACATGTCAAACTTTAATGCTCCTGCAAAGCGAATAACTAGCTGCTTTTACCAGCAGTGTCAAAAGAAGTGCGGTGTCAGTGCTTTTGAGAGTGACCAGCAAATGGGTCTGCCTTAATGCACATGCACAAGACGGGCAACTGGTTACAAACCTTGTTTGAGATGCACGTGGGAGGTGAATGGTTTTGATGCCATGACAATATAAACTGTCTAAACGCTGGCGACTTCCCACTTTTTAGAAGCATTATGTGAACGTTTTTCGGCTAACAAACTTTGCAGCCAGATATTCGCTCAGGGAAAGCGTTAAGGTTACATAAAAAGAAGCTAGTGGCTCTATTTCTTAACAACTAATTAGCTAGAACCAGTTTATTTTTCTAATTGATTTGCAAAAGCTTAGAATATAACAGATATAGAGATTTATTTTTGTTCGTTTACTTCCATTAAGCTAAATATATTCAAAACTTTTGTTTCTTGAGATTTAAAAACTAGCCTTTTTATGAATTTGTTGTTTAGTTAACATTTGTTTTTTGTTTTAAAGGTGTGACAGTAGAAATAAATCTCAACACACCTCACAACTATCAACTTACAAATATGATGTGGATGCTGTGTTCATAAAAAATGAACCAACTTCATTAGAAGATCAATTTCAATACATCCATAACCACACACAACAGCAGAACCTACCATTATTGTATCAGCCTGACACTTTTCCTTTTCAAATAAAGGTATGTTTTTCACTTTTTTGACTTGAAAGTGTTGGTTACATTAAAAAAAGACAGAACAAGTATTGAATGGTTTTTAATATTTATAGTCAAAAAGAGAATACACATAAGGGTCATCGGTCATATTAAACTGAATGAGACTAACTAAACATAAGAAGCCTGATACAAGTTCATACAAATAATTATCTCACAAATAAAAGAGGCATGAATTTACTATCTCAACACCATCCAATAAATGAATACACCTCTAACAATAACCTAATTTTTTTTTAACTTATCCTAGTTTTTTTCACACAGCTTTCATGTTTAATCTTAGCAAGTGGTTTTGTTAACACATGCTAACAGATTTTCAGTGGGAATATATTTGATATTAATTACTCCTGAGATTTCATGCTCTCTTAGGAAATGGTATTTAATGTCAATGTGCTTGGATCTCTGATAAGTAACAGAGTTTTTTTTTTTTTTACAAATGTATAGCTCCTCTGTTGTCACAAAACACATCTATAGGTTTTATGATTCTTTCTGGGCTTATTTCAGAAATTAAAATTCTAAGCCACAATGATTCCTAAATGGTGCAGGACATGGCCATAAACTCTGCTTCACAAGTATTCAACGCGATTTTTTCAGGTTTTTTCCACACCACGAAATGAGAAAATTTTTAACATGAAACAAGATCTGCTACTGAATGAATACCTGTTATTAATTTTAATACCCCAGTCTGAATCACTAAAACAAATTAGGTTTACATTTCCTTGTTTGCTAAATTCTAACTTAAATCTACCGTTCCTTTAAGATACCTGCAAATCCTTTAGACACTTAACCAATGAATTTCTTTCTGGTAATTTCCATTCCAAGGTAATTTTTAACTACTCTTAGGTATTTCATCTGAAATTGATTTTTTAGTGACTGCTTCAGCTTTTATTTCAATTTATTGTTATTTGAAAGCAAGAGTAAATCATCGAACTAGAGTGCTACAATTAATATATTTTTATCATTTCGTTGGAGATAGACATGGATCAGCATTTGATCTGGTGAATCCTAGCTCTGTTAAGACCAAATAAATTTTATTATTCCAATTTCTCCCACTTTTTTTGAGTCCGTACACTGCCTTTTTTTAGTTTCCATACCTTGCCTTTGGTGATCAGTTCCTCAGATGGAGTCACACAGATGTCTTATTGTAGATCTCCATATAAGTATGCCGTTGTAACATACAAATTATCTATGTCTAGATCTTCTCTTGCTGCCAGTGATTTCAATTATCGTATAGAGGTTTATTTAACAACAGGCGAGAATGTTTTATTCTAATCGAGGCCATGTTTTTGTTTGCACCCTTTAATGACAAGTCTGGCTTTGTATGTCGGAGTTTTCTTTTTGTCGCCGAGTTTTACCTTAAGTACCCCCTTGCTCTTGAGGGACTTAACATTTTCTGGAAGATCAACAACTGCAAAGGAATAATTTTGTATTAATGATTTATATTCTTTAGACATGGCTTATTTACATTTTTCATGGTCGCTTCCTTACATAGATTCATTTACATTTACTGAATCATCGTTCTTTAGTATAACAAGTGATGTGATTAGGCCATACCTTGGATTTGGGTTGTTTCGAAGAACATCTGAGAGTTGACTTTTGCTGCTCTTCTTCATCTACTCATACTTCTTATTCTAAATTTTCTGTGTTGGAAAAACCTTGAAAAGATTCTCCATCATCATTGTTATTGCTGTCTTGTAGATGACCAGCTGGTTCGTTTGACTTCACCTTCCTGAAATTATTCATTGGCGAAAATTTGTGAAAATGGGCTTAATTTCTCTTCTAAAATTTCTTCCAATTTTGCCTTGTTCTCAAGAAAAACCAAGTCTTGACTAATTGTAATTTTCTTGCTTATGGGATTAATAGGCCTGTAAATGTACCCTTTGGTATTTTCACAATTCCCTAAAAATGTTAATTTTTGTCACTTAGGATCCCATTTCTTACAGAATGACTTAGGTATGTGAACCATGGCTTCACATCCGAAAATTCTTAGATGTGACAAGCTAGGTTTTTTACCTCTCCCCACTCATGTGGGGTTAAATCTCTCAGAATAATTGCAGGCGACAGATTTGTAAGGTAAGCGGTTGTTGATACAGCTTTGGTCCAATAGGACTTTGGGAGGCCTGCGTCTAGGATCATTGTCTTAGCCTTTTCAAGCAGTATCCTGTTTGACCTCTGCCTGTTCTGTGTAGGACAATAGCTAACAGTTAGCTGATGGATGATACCAGAAGAACTCGGTATCCAATTTATATTCTCGTTAACATATTCACCTCCATTGTCTGAGCGAATCTTCTTGATCTTCAGGCCTGTTTGTGTCTCAACCATTGTGTTTAATTCAGAGAATTCTATAGAGTTCACACTTATCTTTTATGAAGTAAACAAATATTTTATGGGAGTAATCCATCATCAACAAACGTAAATCAATATTTACTTCCCCCGATAGATGTCTTCTCCATCGGACCACACAAGTCTAAATGCATTAACTCTAGAACATATTTACTGTACATTTTACTTCTCTTAAACAGAAGTCTTGCCTGCCTACCCATGCTGCTCAGTTCACACAGTTCATCAACTAAATAGTCTGAAATTTGGCTGAGTTTCTTCATCATTTTCCGATTGATGTGACACAAAAAATCCATGGATTGTGTGTAAAAACTGGATTATTTTTCTCGGGGTGTATCCAAACAATATATTCCGCTTTTAACTTGGGTTTTAGCAACTATCCCGCCATCTCTGTCGTGAACATAGGATGCCTCCTGTTTGGTCAAATGTTACAGTATGACCTTTCTGGATTATTTTACTAACTGATGATAAATTCACCACCGAATTTGGAATGTGCAATACATTACTTGCCTGTACTTATACAGTAGTGTTGTTTACAATGAATTCTAATTTAATAGTCCCTGACACATCTGCAACTAAATCAAAATTGTCAGCAGCTGTCACCTTGATTTCAGTTAGGTTTATGTTGTAAAGTTTATTTGAATTGTTTGTAATATGAGTTGATGAGCATGAATCCAGAAACCAATGATTCTTGTCCTTAGTCTTATCATTATAGGCCAAAAATGTTTTCTTACTTTGGGCTGTAGTAGGCTTTTCACGCTAATGATCACTGTGCCTTACCGTACCTTGATGATTCCTATCTGTCTTCTGTTTACAATATTTGGCAAAATGGTCAGGCTTGCCACAATTAAAACACTTCATAACTGGTGTTTTTTTCTTGAGCTTATTTGTGATGTGAATAAAGCCATTTTATTGTTTAAATAATACTTAGCACTGTGTCTTACTACCCAATTGGGTTATACACTTTTTATTGGTTAAAGTAGAAACAATCGTTTTGATATCTTGGACTAGCTTCATTTTAATAGAATCACCCTTAATTTTTGTATCAGAACTTTTGAAGGCCCTTATCATTGGCTTATAAGAGTCAGGTAAACCAGCAAGAAACAGTGTCCCTACCCACTCATCATTTACAGGGAATCCAATCTCACCTAATTTGTATGCAGTTGATACAATCATGTCACAATATTAGTCCACAGATTTACAATTACTAAGGTTAGTAGTAACTAGTGAGTACTGTTCTTGTTAGTCCCACTCTCCTAGTCAAGCCAGAGTCTTTGAATGATTTTTCCAACGCATTCCATGCTTCAGCTGCGGTCTTGGCATTCTTTATGTGAGCATAATTTGTTTTTTCCATGAATAAAATTTTTCTTGATAGAGCTTTCCTGGCTTTATTGTTCCAAGACTCCATCTTAGATGCATCTTCTGTCATGGGAGGTTCTGTTTCTATCACTTCAAACAGATCATTGTGCTCCAGGTAAGTATTCTTTGAAAACTTCTAGCTGGAGTAGTTTTCTCTGCCGATTAGTTTTTCTACAATCGCAATCCAGATGTAGATCCACTCATTTTTACAATTTGTTGTGTAAAACTTTTGAATAACTATCATTTGTAAACACACTCCTTAACTAAATACCATAAACAAAATAACTTTTTTCTTCTCTTTTTCACTTCATTATGTCACTCGCATGGTGTAAAATTATGCCCGGGCCCTTTGTTGATTACATTAAAAAATGGCAGAGCAAGTATTGAATAGTTTAATATTGATAATCAAAAAGAATACACATAAGACAAAATATGCTATCGGCCATATTAAACTGAATGAGACTAACTAAACAAAAGAAGCCTGATACATGTTTATAGGGATAAGTAGGTCATAAACAAAAGATACATGAATTTACTATCTCAACAGATAGTTTATAAATTAAAGTTGTTCAGCCTTGTAATTTGTGACTCATAATTAGGATTTTTATAAAACAATTACAATTATTTTTAAATCCAATTGTTTCTTATTAGAGGCAACGGTGCCTCTAGTCATGACTAAATAGAAAGGTAAAAGGTGGAAGCTACTCAGTCATCATTTCCTCCATGTAATACACATGAAAAACTACGAATATGTAATTATTAGCTAAGAGTTTTTAAATCATTTGTAAAAGAAGCACCCAGTTACTTAAATAAACACTGTAATTTTGATATTCTGAACATAAGATTAATTTGTTACTGATTTTGTTCTTATTAATTCATAAAGCTCAAAAAACTCAATTAATTGGCAAATTTAAATCCCTTATCTCATTATTAATCATATGAGAGCTAGTAATAAACCAGTGTTTCTATAATCTGATTAGCAATCAATAGAGATAGCTAGCACTATATAGCTTTAATTTTGGCTTTGACATATTGTAGCATCTCTTTTTATTTAAGACTGCTATGTCATACATTTCTTAAATTGCATAATCATACTTTCTGTGACTCATTTAACTTCATTCAAAGCAAATATGCATTTTAAAACTAGAATTTTGCATACTAAGAAATTGAGTACTTAAGAGTAAATAGTGACAGCAATAATTATCGTGGGGGTGCTGATAGTGATATAGACAGTTTACATATGAGCATATACAGGATAAAGGCAGAATTCAAAACTGTGAAACTAAATTTCTTAGAAGTAGTGAAGGAGTGACAAGAATGGATAGGATGAGAATTTAGAGGGTGAGTGCAGTAGTTAAGGAGGAGCCAGAAGAGGACAGAATAGAGTAGTCATGACTCAGGTGGTATAGCCATGTGAGGAAAATGTAGGAGGATAAGATGTTTGATAATTAAAGGAGGGGGAAGAGGCATTTAGATCTAGAGGAAGACCAAGGGATAGGTAACTGAAGGGAGTGCAGAGAAGTGTGGAGGAGAGTGGAGAAGACTGGTCATAGTGGAGGAGGAGAATTACTGGGGAGAAAGGATACATTAGAGCAGCTTATGTTCTAATTAGTCAATAATTGGCTGTAAGCTGTTCATGATGATGACATGATTTGAGCAGTGAAAAAGATCTAATGGAGGTATGTTAAGATAACTGTGCAATATGTGCGGAATCTGAAATAATTGGAAAATGGTGTCAGATATCGGGAAAAACATTATATTTGGGGAGATATCTGTATTAATTGCTGTTTTTTTCAAGGAATTTTCATAATAGTATAAAAAAGAAATTGAAACTTTTTGTGCTGAGATATGATCAACCCAATTAAATATTGAAACAAACGACTAGGATATTAAATTTCTAAATGGCCCAAATAGAATAACATTTACATTTAAAAGTAAATAGGAACATTATATATTTGCCGGAGTAGGATTTTACTGTGTCCTGTAGATTCTTGTGGCCAAGGTAAGAAAGTGATAAATAAAATTTTACTCAAGTAACAAACGTGGACTAAGGCATTAATCTCATATGGTCTGGTTTGCCAATGATAAAGAGGTTAAGGCTTGAATACTGAATGGGTTCACTAAAGGTTTTTACTTGATAGTTTCTTATATTCCCTTCATGCAAATGTGCATGAATTTCCTCTTAATAATTGGTTACCTATCCTTACTCCCTCAGAGTAACCATAAAAATAGCCTGGATTAAACTAAATCAATAAAACAATTTTTACTAATAAGTTAATTAATTCACTTTTCAGATAAACAATATCTTTGATTCTAATGGTTAGATAAGAAAAACTAAAACAGTTTTGCATTACACATAGACCAATTTTATGAAGCTTTATAACTTGGACTGTGATGATACTGTTGATGAAAGCCATGCAAATTTTATGCCCAATTATATTAATAATGTGAAATAAAAAATCAATTATCAAAGAGAATACTATTATAAAACATACATAGCCTGTTAGTAAATGATGAAAAAAGGCAGGCTGTTGATTAATAAAATACAATATAGTGAAATCAAATCTTTATCATTGTTGTGAGGTGATTCTATAAAATAATAAAGATTACATTATTATTAGTTTAGATGCTTGTTTAGCATCATTTTTAGGGTGTGAATGAAGAATAAACAATAATTTAAAAAAATGTGATTAAATCGAAATTACAATATATAAAGAAGATTTGATAATGTACTGGAGTAATAGATATGAAGAAACCCGTGAATAAATTACTGTGAATGTAAGAAAATAGTTATATATATACTATAGGACAAACTGGATAAACTTAGGTATAAAAAAGAAAGAGAAAATAAAATTTTAATTTCAATGAGTTTCAATCAAAACAAGGTCTAACCTTAGTTCACATGGCAGATGTTAGTTAACTTCTCACTACACATTGGAAAGAGAATCGGCTGGTAAAATAAAATATATCTATAACATGCTTAAAGGCCATAGACATTAAAATAGAAACATCTGATTTGTGGATTTGTAAAAGGTCATTGTAGTTTTAAGTGGAGAATGGTGTGGTGGTAAGTTGGTGTAGAGTTATATATTAAACTCTTTAAATATTTTATCAGCATTAATTATACTTGTGTAACAATCTTAGGTCACAATATATTCAAGTTTTATAAATATGTTATTCATTATTTATGAAGAGATAAATTTGAAATAAATTTTACTAATTAAACTTTAAATTAGGAATTAATAAAACCTATTTTAAATTTACAAAGTGACATTTTATTCATGTAATGCACATGTTTTCCAAAATATCAAAACCAATGTGTTAATAGTTTAGTGATATTTTATGATTTTAGGTTGAGCCTAGCACATCTCAGGATGTGGACGAGATTGTGGAGTCCGAAACCCAGCTCTATGACCCATGTTTGGGAATAGTGGTGTCTACTTTAGATTACTTTTCTTCTGAAAATATTAGAATTGAGGTATTAAGATTTTATTCAGTAGCATCTATAACAACTGATAAACTGCATATAAATTGATTATTTGGAAATATAGATATATATTTATGTAAAATATTAAAATTAAAAAACCTTTTTACTAATAATTATTAAGGATGTTACAATATATAAAGAATATTTGATAATGTTCTTGAGTAATAAATATGAAGAAACCCACGAATAAATTACTGTGAATGTAAGAAAATAGTTAAATATATAATAGGAAAATCAGTTGAAACTTAAGTAAAATAAAGAAAGAAAAAATAAAATTTTTATATTAATAATTTTCAAACAAAACAATATTTTACCTTAGTCCACGTGGCAGATGTTAGTTCCTCCCTACACATTGGAAAGAGAATTGGCTGGTAAAATGAAAAGTATTTATAACATGCTTGAAGGCCATGGACATGAACCTGAAAACATCTGATTCATGGATTTTTAAAAGATCATTGTAGTTTTAAGTGGAGAGTGATGTTTTGTCAAGTTGGTGTGGAATTATATATTAAACTCTTTAAATATTTTACCCTAGTGTGGAAGTTTGATGGATATATAAAAAAAATTGAATTATTAAAAGATGGTGGTAGATAAAATTATCGGGAAATAATGAAATAAAAAATATGTTATAGTCTTCTTGACATCAGCCCAATAAGGTGCCAATTACTATTGAAGGTAGGGCTGATTTAAGGATTTGAGGATTTAAGCTTGAAATGTCGAAGTTTTTGTAGTGATATTTTGAGTGTTTAATTTTGAATATTGTTTGTTCATTAAGCACTTTTTTGTGTTTTTTTTAAGTTGTTTTGCATGAAAAAATATGTTCACTGGTGTTCATCTTTCGTACAGCTTGCAGTTGTTAATTGGCATGGGTTGATGTTCAGTGGTTATTTTTAGGTGTTCAGCAAATTTAGATTTGTTTCTTTTCTATTTGAAATCACCGATAAGTGTTCAGAAAATTAACAGGGGTTGCGGGTAAGGTTTCTTCCATGTTTGTTTGGGTTTACTATAATAATTGTATGAACTATTAGTTCAAATATCTCTTAAAAATATATTAAGTTTTTAAAACTATCATAAAAATATAATTCAAGGTTTAAAAATATTGGTTTTCTAATTCACACAGTTTCCTCAAAATAGTAACTAACATATTGTTTCTTAGTTTCATTAAAACTTAGTCCAATAAGAGTAAATTTGAGTGAAAAGTTCTCAAATGAATGAATTCAATAAACTTAATTATAGTTCCAAGTTGGCAACTTACATAAACAACTAAGTCTACTGAATATTAAATATACAAGAGTATGTGTTCATATTGTTATCAACAATTCAAGCCTGAGAAAGATTTTCAGAAAAGTCTTTATCTAGATTGAAGTAAATAAATACTTCTAAAACTTGTGTCCATAAAAGAAAAGTGTTTGACTCCATCCCAGTCACAGAACTCTACCAAAGAAAAAGAGTTGAAAAGTAGATTAAAGTACAGGCTTTCACGTAAAAATAAAATTGATAAAAAAGTACACTTGGTGTGTTTTTAATTTTAAAACGGTACTTACTTAAAAAACACGCCTCATATTAAAACCAATGTGTTAACAGTGTAATCATATTTTATGATTTTAGGTAGAGCCTAGCACATCTCAGGAAGTGGACGAGATTGTGAAGACTGAAACCCAGTTCTATGATCCATGTTTGGGAACACTGGTGTCTACTTTAGACTACTTTTCTCCTGAAAATATTAAAATTGAGGTATTAAGATTTTATTTAGTAGCATCTGTAACAACTGATAACTACAAATAAATTGAGTGTTTGAAAAAAAATGTATATATATATTTATGTAAATTATTGAAATCACAAAACCTTTTTACAAAGTTTTAAGGAACATTCTATTCAATCGAAGAAATGTTTTTTATTGCTTTTAAAATCCCCAACATGTTTAATTATCGTTTGTATTTTAAATGTCCAGGTGGATTTGGATATGTTTGAAGAAGTTGACCAAGGGAAGAGTAAGCAACTAGAATATAATCGGTGTCTTGGAAAGATGGACAGGAGTCACAATGTTTTTTCAGAAGAAGATTTAGACTTCCAGGGATTCATTTATAATGTAATTCACTGTTACTATATTATTATTTAAATTATTGAATTTTTTTTAGATCAAAATAACTAAATATGTCGTCATGAAAAAATATACTAACTTTATTGCTATTTTTAGTTTTTATTTACATATTTAGTAATATATTTTTTGATATGAATCCCTCACCATTAAGTATATATTTTTTTTCTCTCATAACCTTTTTATAATTTATTTAAAGTACTTCCGAAACACTTCATTCTTTCATAATTTTAATACTAAAAATTTTAGCCCAATTAAAAATTACTCTCCTCACCCCTTCCGCATTATTTACACACATAAAATATTACGCATTTTACAAATTCTTTGTGACATACACAATATACTGTTGTTTATTAAAAACTCCTTAATCTCTGATAAAATTTACTTTTTCTCAAATCTGAATTTTATAAAAATACTATTTTAGAGTTTCACTACTTCTAAGTGCAGTGCATGGTTAAATATCAAGCCTAAAAAAACTCATAAGTAACTCACACATTTATATTTGTTATTGTGTATTGTTTATATATATATTATATTTACAGGCAGGATTGGCTACATCAGAAAATGAAGACAACATTATGAATAATGGAAATAATTTTGGCTATTCTTGTCTTAATAAGATGAAATCTGTTTTAAAGGTACCTATTTATAAAAATATCCAATAGTAAAGCTTTGAAGGTAAGATAATCTTTGTAAACAGTAAGTTATTAAAAAATCTAGTTTTTCCTCTATGAATGTTAAGTTTAATGTAATCAAATACAGTATTTAAGGCAAATGAAATATTTTATATACACTTGGGTTTTGATGTCTCTATCAAGTTTCTTGCACTCATTCATTACCTTAGGGCCTGTTTCATGACTCTTGTATACATACTAATCTGGCCGATAATTTAAAACTGTGTGCTATGTCTGCCAGCTCGAGTCAATCTGCCAGATAAAATGTATTTGTTTTTCACATTTTTGTCGGGAGGATTGAAGTACATGATAACTATCATCTGGGAGTTAAAATAAAGGTTTCTATGGTGACTAGTCTGCATAATGTGCTATCAAACCTTTCAAGGTTAGGCCTATTGATTAATTTTTTTAGTGAAACCAAAATGTTTATAAAGTTATTATCAAACATTTTGAAGCTATTTCATTATTGGATTAGATTCAAAAACTTAGCGCAATAGAATACTCAATACAAATTTGATTTAAAAAAACTATAGGCCTAAAGTAAATGATATGACTAGAACTTTTTTTAATCTAAAATATTTGATCCCATTTTTTTATATGCATCAGTTTTTATTCAGACTAGACATTTTTACTAGGCATGAAATTCAATTCGATACGATAAAAAATGTATTTTAAGAATATATTTGATTCGGATTCAATTCCAGTCATTTGGCCAAGATTCCAATATGATTTGAAATTGAAAATTATGTATTTGCACAGGCTTATAAAAATCATTTATTAATTATTTATATTGTTCCACTTAAATAAAAAACACATAGAAATAATATTATATTTAAAAAAGCTTTATCTGGTTTAATTTTACTTTTAATAAGAATATGAACACATCTCCTTAATGTCATCTAGCATTCTAGGCCATCATTATATGTTTACACAATTGCAACCCATGTTCAAAGCTTAAACACTGTATATTATATGGATAATTAACGTGAAATTAAATTGAGAAGGATTATTATTAATATATTTACTGTGTAGACTATATGCCCTTGATGTCTCATGCTCAACCATGTTATTACAAAAATAACTTTAGTTTGAAACCACACCAGGCTCGGACTGGCCCGCCGGCCCTCGGGCCGGTGCACCCTCAAAGTTTCTCGAATTTGCACCCTCGGCCCAGAATCCTCCTCCCCTTTGGCGAAAAATAATTTGCAATGATTAAAATAAGAAATTTAAATTTTTAGTAAGATTCCAATAATCAAGACAAGGTGGAACCGTGAAGGCGAAATTAAATTTAAGTGAGTACAGATTTAGAGGGTGGGGGATGTTCAGCGACAAGGGGTGATTGGCGCCCGGTGACAGCGGGATAGAAGGCACACCTCTTCAATGATCCGTCTGGCTGTGTCACGTGGATGCAATTGGAGGGGTGGAGCTGTTTAGTTGTTTTCACGCCTTGAACGATATAGTTTGGTGTTCATTTTTTGGATCCTGCGTAATTTTTCGTTACTGTGGTAAGAATTAAGAAAATTTAAGTTAACAGACAACAAAAACTATTGTTTAGTTACTAAGTTTTGTTAATAAGGAGAGCCTTTCGTGGGCCTTGAAGTTCCTACCCACAAAAAGTTACTGAGGTCGTAACACATTCCCCTCCCTGGAATAAGTTTTGATCAAAACGTTCTCTCTATCACTCACGTTTCCATTTATAATTTCTATAATGAACTTATTTTGACTAGTAATAACATCAAACTATTATTATATTTTAAATGGGATTTATAACTGCGTCCTTCCCTTTTTATAATTTGGATGTGTAAAGTTAAATTCATTTAATAATTTAGAAATTTAAATTTTTGAAAGTTTGGCGTGAAAATGAAAATCTATTTTGAAATGTGAAGGTGTGTTGCTTTGAAGAGACTTGTATTCGGTGCTGATACAAGTCAGGTTTATTTGAGGTGATTGGGGGTGTGAAATCTACCCTTCCTTTTGTCAGAGACAAAGCCAGTTTGCTTAGGACGGATGTTGTTGAGACAGGCTGTATCCGAATAGTCCGAGGATCCTTGCCACGGATATAGTAAAATATCTTTTACAATTTGTTCCTTAAATGCTGGATGTTTTGTTAAATAAAATTCACCTATCCCATGAATGTTTCTTTATACTGTATTTATTAAAAATAACCTATGCAATTCGGAATATTCAACAATGCCTTGAGTCACATGAAAAGAAAATTATTTTATTTTTGAAGTCCTTGCAATAACCAATAATAGTTATTATTAATCAATATTAATGGGTTCTACCAGCACTCTCATAGTTATTTTACAATAAAAAGGTAAACCTTTTTGAGTTCGTAATAATATTTTACGCCCTCTGAAAATCCAAGGTCTGCGCCCTTTTAGAGGGCCCAGTCCAACCCTGAACCACACTGACAGCTTATATGACTACATTTTATATAATCTAGGCCTATTATTAATTATTTACTAACTTTACTAATTTATCACGTAATTAATTGAGATTCGCATTTGCAAAGGCAACATTTAAGATCTTCGGGATTTTTATTATTTTTAAATATTCTTTTTGTTTTCTACCAAGATTTTTGTTTCAAAAATTGTGTAAATTATTTAGGTATTTGCTAACTGTTATTATTAAAACTAAAGGTGATGTAGCTAAGGTGATAGCATGTCTGTCTTCAGAGTCTGATATTCCGAAATAAATCTTTGAATCTTTAAAAATAACTTTGAATAATAAATACTTGCCAATTATAGTTTCAATATAGTTTTATTTCTCGACATTAAAAAAATCGTTTAAATAGTCCTTTATTCCAACAATAATTATAAGCTTACTTAGTCCTTTTTAAAATAAGTGTATTTTTTATTTTCTCAAATCCATTAATATTTTGTTTAAATAATCACTTATATTCAACAAATTTTAAGTTAATGTACAGCATTTAGTTTATATTATTAGTTATCTTAAAAAAAAGAATATTAGGTCTGTGTTTTGATGAAAATTTATCATTAAAAAATATCTCAAATTCATTCACTTTATGATTTGAAAAATTATCGTTTTCTATAAGTATAAAAAATTTTGCAAAATGATTTAAACCAATCATCTCTAGACTTGTATAATATTATGCTACTGACTGAGCTTTGTTGGCTAGTGCATGAATTTACATTGATTATTCACTATTTTTGTGTGTTGAACGAAACGGTACAATAGAAATAGAACACTGGATATATCTTTGAAAGGCGAGAGAGATTCCAACTTTTCTAGTTCATTAATAATTTCAATTGGTTCTTCATTTTCATGTACCACAACACAGGCAATTATTCCACCATGTTAGATCGCTGGCAAGCCATCAAATAAAGTCCGAACAGAACCAATCTTGCTTGGTCTGCATGAAAATATATGTATCCTACCAATAGCTATCCGGCAGATAAACTAAGTTCATAATACACTTATAATATTAAAGTGGCTGATAACTTTTATCTGGTCGATGACTTTAACATCCCGATAGCTATATTTATTCAGTAGTCATAAGATCAGTCCTTAATGTGATATTCTGTAAGTGTTGATATATATTTATTAATTTTAAGCACTGCGTCTTACTGCCCATTTAGGTTTTACACTGTGTTCATATCAATTTATAATGGTGCTATCACCATAAGTTGATTCCTGTGAAACAAATGAAACTTGCAGTCAAAAATCACTAAACTAAAATCACAGCGAAATGAATTTCATTCAGTAATCAACAGTTTAAATTACCTAAATGATACTGGGATATAAATTGTTTGGATAAAATGATAAAAAAACAAACATTTTTATAGGCAATTAAAAAAATTGCGGTAAAAGTTTTATTAAAGTTATTTTTAATATATTTCAATATAAAACATTTGAGGAATTAATTAATGGTGTTTGAATTTTAAGTTTCGAGAAAGGGATTAAATGTTGTCCTTTGTTGGGAATATAGAATTTAATAGATATTAATTGCTTTAGTCAAAGATAATGCTAAACATTTGTGTGCTTATGGCCAAATTGCATGACTATTCCTAAACTATAATTATTTGGTTAGCAAATTTCCACCATAAACACTTCAATTACTGGGCTTTTTGGTTTGAGATATGGACAGTAAGATACTTGTATTATGAACATTGGACAATTAGTGAAACAATGATGGCAATAATTTTTAATTTTTATTTTGTTAGTCTACTAGTGTCCATAAAGTGCATTATGAAACAGTATTTACAGTAGTGTTGTTAAATCATGTCCCTTGTCAAAATCAATATCTTTACCATTGTTCAATTAAATACGGACATGTTGGTATATGGTTACTAAATGCAATTGAATCAGATGTGTTAGTCCATGCTACCACATTTGCAGGTACACATCTCCTTAAACTAACAATAAAAGTATTACAATTATCTATGTTATAAAACATATAAGCCATAACCAACACTTTTTAAAATTTAAAAAGACATTGTAGAAACACTGTACTGTACTTTAATTTACATTAATAAAATGAATTACTGACTAATGGTTTGAAAATGTTAAATAAAACAGTGTAGAAATACTGTAAAATAATGTAGAGTAAGGGATAGTGAAAGTAGCAAACCTAAAATGATAGCTAGGTTAGGCCTAAATGGGAACAAACACAATTCTCTCTTAATTGTTTCTACCACTTAGTATTCTTATCAACTTTTCAATTTCACACTCTGATTAAAACCTGATAAAATATATTTTTATTTATCTATATAAATATGTTTGATATACAATTTTGACCATTAATTTCTCATTCTAGTAACACCTATATATATATAATGTTACCATTATTATTAGAAAAATATAGAATATTCTTCACAATTTTTCACAAACTTGTGATTTTATAAATATATTTATTACCTTAATAAAACGTCTGGCTTCAAGAAAATAAATTTTAGCTTCTTCACCATCTCTAGGTAATTCATGGTATATTGTTGTTGAATACCTTGAATAAAACCATGCTCATGTTATTTATTTTTATGTTAACTATTAAATTATATTAAACATTGACATTAAACTTAAAAGGTGAAAAAAAAAGTTCCAGCATACTTCTTTTAGAAGTTCAAAAAAAATACTCATCTCCTGTCTTAACAAATTAAAGAATGTTTTAACGATTAACAATATTGCTCTACAACTTATCTTTTGCAGGTTTTATGCTGTCCACCATTCTCAAAGTTTTTTGTAATAAGTAATATAAAAAACAAATCCTAAACCTTCATTAGCATGAACATAACGTCACAATAGGCACAGTCATTTCACTAACACTTTGGGTGTAGTCTTAATACTATTAGAGTGGCTGACTGTAGAAGAAAATAGATTGTTTCTATTCACTCTATTGACATAAAATTTGTATCAGAATTCGTTGGAGGGAGTGTAAAGGATAAAACAAAACTTTTTAAACAAATAAATAAATAAATTCAAAACAGACTAAAAGAAAATGAGCAAAGAACAATAGCATATTCATGTCTAACATATATAAATATTTTGTAGTTTCAGAGTAGGTCTCCCAATGTTGGAAATGAATGTGGAAGTGTTGTAATTGAAACACATTCTCATGAACAGTATCTAAGGGAACCGAGATCTATTGATGTTGATGATCCTGAAGAAAACAAGGCCAAGGTATTTATTTTGAATTTAATAACCACTCTAGTTTATATTTTTTGGTTACAGTATATTCACAATGTACCAAGGATCAAGGCCCACCTCAAACTATGGATAATTCGAATTAGACAGAATTATCTGGAAAATTGAGAAGAAAAGGCTTACATTTCTTAGACACAGATACACACACGACCTATACTTATAATTTATCTTTAATGATGTGTTCTTACAAGAATCAAAACCCAAAAACAAGTGTAATAATAATAATATACAGAATCTGTATTTTAAAATAACAGCTGAGTGGCATCCTGAACTTTGCCACCGTTATTAATCCTTGAGAGGTGTAAGCGGGAAAAAATCCTAGCTTAACTTTCCGAGGAGAGTTCGACACCTAAACAGAGTCATTAGTTCATGTAAATACTGACCCAAAGAAGTCCAGAACTGATTTTTAAGGTTTACTTGTCATTTGTATCATGTCGAGCTTGTATTATATCAAATCAGTCGACCACCGCTACTTGTGGCACCAATAATATATGCCGCTGAAACATTATTGAATGAAGGTTGATTCTGTACAATTCCATCAGCTTATCAGCAAGGTCGATTACCCAGATATACTAATTATATTATGAATAATATATATGATCTAGGAACTAATTTTTTTGTTGTTTATGACTCCATCTTTCACACATGTTTCTTGGCTCATTATTTTAATATGTAGAAATCAGAAGTTCCTTTCTCTATATATTTATGTATATCAAAATCGTACATGGGTTAATTTTAAGGTATTGCACTATGGGACTTTTTCTTCTTTTAAGGAATCATCTGTTTTTTCACAGAATGGTTTTTTTCTGGTGGTATTGTTGATATGTTGTTTCTCAGACCATCAATAACTGGACGAAATTTTAAAAGTTTATATTTCGTTACACAAGTTCAATGGATTTTGTTTGATTTTATAAGTATAATCTTTGTTCCAGAAAGTTTTTCCCCCCCACATCTGTGTAATCGTGCTTTTTCCTCATTAAATGTTTGTTCTGTTTTTCTGAAAAAAAAAATACCAATTTTACTTTTTATAAATGTTATCTTTTTTACATTATGCACAATATTCGATTTAATAAACGAAGATTATGTTTAACTGTATATGTAATGCTTAAAATAACGTAATATTATTAAAATATTCTTATATTGTAAATATCATTATTAGAATAATATAGAATGTTCTTTACAATCTTTCACAAATTTGTAATTTTCTAACTTTATTTCTATTAAATTCTTAATAAACACACATATTCAAGGAAATAACTTTCAGCTTCACTATCTATTGCTATTTAGTGGTATATCGTTCATGAAGTCCTTGAATAAAACATCCTCACGGTGTTTATTTTTATGTAAGCTTTTAAAAAAATATTCAAATTGAAATTTAACTTAAAAGTTTAAAAAATGTTCCAGCACGCTTATTTAAGATGTCCCAAAAAATACGTATCTCCTGTCTTAGCAAATTAAAATTGTTTTAACTATTTACAATATTGATCTTCAACTTATCTTTTACAGGTTTAATATGATGTCCACCATTCTTAAAGTTTTTTGTTATAAATATTATAAAAAGCAATAGCCTAGATTAGCGTGAACCTCACGTCACAATAGGCTCAGTCATTTCGCAAACTCTATTAGTATAGTCCTAATACTACTATAGTGGCTGCCTGTATAAGAAAATAGATTGTTTCTCTTTACTCCATTGACATATATTTTTTGTATTGGAATATTTAGGAGGGAGTATGAATTGTAAAACTCACCTTTTTAAACTAAGAAACAAACAAATTCAATAGAGAATAAAAGAAAATGGGAAAATAACGCTATCTTATAAATGTCTTATGTATATACATATTTTGTAGTTTGAGAGTATGTCTCCCAATGCTGGAAATGAATGTGGAAGTGTTGTAATTGAAACACAATCTGATGAACGGTCTCTAAGAGAACCGATAATTACGTTGATGATCTTGAAGAAAACAAGGCCAAGGTATTTATTTTAAATTTAATAACCACTCTAGTTTATATTTTTTATATTACAGTATATTTACAATGTCCCAAGGTTCAAGGCCCACCTTAAACTATCAAAAATTCTAATAAGACAGAATTATCTAGAAAATCGAGAAGAGACGGCCTACATTTTTTTGGACAAAGATACACATAGGACCTATGCTTATAATTTGTCTTTAATGATATGTTCTTATGGTAATTAAAACCAAAAAAAAAGTGTAATAATAATATACAGAGTCTCTATTCTAAAATAATATCTTAGTGGCCAGCATGGCGTTTGCCAATGTTATTAATCCTTGGGAGATGTAAGCGGGTACAAATCCTAGCTTAACTCCCCTAGGAGATTCCGACACCTCACCATAGTCATTAGGTCACATAAATACTGACTCAAGGAAGTCCAGAACTGATTTTTCTAGTTAACTTATAATTTGTATCATGTGGAGCTTGTATTATATCAATCAGTTGACCACACCTACATTATGGCACCAAAAAAATATGCCTCTCTAACATTATGGAACAATGGTTGATTCTGTACAATTCCATCAACTTATCAGCGAGGTAGATTCCCCTCATATTTTATTTATATCATGACTAATATACCTGATCTAAGAACATTTTTTTTATGGCTCCATCTTTTACACACGTTTCTTGGTTCAATGTTTTACTATGGAGAAATGAACTGATCTGCCTTTATTGCCATACCAACGAACAAGAACAACATTGCTTTCCTTTTCAAAACGGAAATTAAATTATCCATTTACTTATTTTTACAAGTTATTTTTCTTCCTCCATTGGACATCTACACATATGATCAAAATGTATAGTAGCCAATTTTGATGTTTCCTTCTCTCTCAATGGCAAAACTTAATACACAGATGAAAACGTGTTAAAAAAATTTAAATTTAATTTTCAGACATATTTATAGATAGTCATTACTTTATATCCACAAAATCCAAGGCCATTATCCTCAAAAGTTCCTTTCCAAATATATTTATATATATCATCTTACATAATACCCAATACTCCTGCATCAGTGAATACCTTAAATCCTCGTTTGTGTGGTTTAATTTTGAGGTATTGCACTATGGAACTTTTTTCTCTTTTAAGGACACATCTGTTTTCCCACAGAATATTTCTCTTCTGTTGGTATTGTTGACTTTATTTCTCAGGCAATCAATAAGTGGACGAAATTTGAAGAGTTTATCTTACGCTACATGTTCATTGGATTTTGTTTGGTTTTATAAGTATAATTATTGTTCCAGAAGGTTTTTCTCTCCCCTGATGTGTGTAATCATGCTTTTTCCTCAATTAAGATTTGTTCTGTTTTGCTGGAAAACAAAAACAAAATTACTAATTTTACTATTTATAAATGTAATAAAAATCCATTTTCAGGGAAATAACTTTCAGCGTCACCGTCTATAGGTGATTAGTGGGGTAAATTGTTGATGAATTCCTGGAATAAAAATTGATCACAATGTTTATTTTTATGTAAACTATTAAAAAATATTTATATTGAAATTAAACTTAAAATGTGAAAAAAAAACTTCTATCATTCTTATTTCAGATGTTCCAAAAAATGCTTATCTCCTGTCTTAACAAATAAAAAAATAATTTAACCATTTACAATATAAGACATCCAATTATCTTTTGCAGTATTTATATGCTGTCCACCATTCTCAAAGTTTTTTGTATAATATAAAAGGCCATATACTAGACCTTTATTGGCACGAACCTCATGTCACAATAATCTCAGTCATTTCACAAACTCTATTGATATAGTCTTAATACTATTTTAGTGGCTGACTGTAAAAGAAAATAGATTGTTTTTCTTCACTCCATTGACATAGATTATTTTGTATCGGAATTAGTAGAAGGGAGTGGGAACGGTAAAACACAACTTTTTAAACTTACAAAAAAAGAGATTAAAAACAGAGTAAAACAAAATGGGTTGATAATGATAGCATATACATGTGTAAAGTATATAAATATTTTGTAGTTTCAGAGTATGTCTCGCAATGTTGGAAATGAATGTGAAAGCGTTGTAATTGATACACAATCTGATGAACAATATCCAAGGGAACTGAGATCTATTGACGTTGATGATCCTGAAAAACACAAAGCGAAGGTATTTATTTTAAATTTAAAAATCACTCTCTTGTATACTTTTTATGTTACAGTATATTTAGAATGCCACAAAGGTCAAGGTCCACCTCCAATTAGACAGAATTATCTGTAAAATTGAGAAGAGAAGGCTTACATTCTTTTGACAAAGATACAAACACTACCTATACTTATAATTTATCTTTAATGATGTGTTCTTACAGGAATCAAAACCTAAAAACAGGTGTAATAATAATATACAGAATCTGTATTTTAAAATAACAGCTGAGTGGCATCCTGAACTTTGCCACCGTTATTAATCCCTGAGAGGTGTATGCGGGAAAAAATCCTAGCTTAACTCCCCGAGGAGAGTTCGACACCTAAACAGAGTCATCAGTTCACATAAATACTGACCCAAAGAAGTCCAGAACTGATTTTTCTATTTACTTGTCATTTGTATCATGTCGAGCTTGTATTATATCAATCAGTTGATCACCGCTACATTGTGGCACCAATAATATATGCCGCTGAAACATTATGGAACGAAGGTATTCTGTACAATTCCATCAGCTTATCAGCAAGGTCGATTCCCCAGATATACTAATTATATCATGAGTAATATATATGATCTAGGAACTATTTGTTTTTATGACTCCATCTTTCACACATGTCTCTTAGATCAATGTTTTAATATATAGATATGAACTGATTTGCCTTTTTGGCATACTACAGAAAAAGAACAACATTACTTTCCTTTTCTACACGGAAATTAAATGATCCACTTATCTTTTTTAAAAAAGGTATTTTTCGTCCTCTAGTGGACATTTACACATATGATCATAGTGTATAGTAGCCACCTTTTGCATTTCCTTCTCTTTCAATGGTAAAGCTTCCTACAGAGATGAAAACCTGTTAAAAAACTGAAATTTAATTTTCAGAAATATTTCCAGATATTATCATTACTTTATACCCACAAAATCTAAAAACTTTATTTTAAGAAGTTCTTTCCTCAATATATTTATATATATCTAGATTGTACATGATACCAATACTCCTGCCTCAGTTAATACCTTGTATGCCATTTTGTGTGGTTAAATTTTGAGGTATTGTGCCATGGATCTTTTTTCTCTTTTAAGCAATCATCTATTTTTCCACAGAATATTTTTCTTCTGTTGGTATTGTTGACATGTTGTTTCTCAGACCATCAATAAGTGGACGAAATTTGAAGAGTTATCTCACACTACATGTTCAGTGGATAGTTATATTTATTGTTCCAGAAAGTTTTTTTCTTCCCACCTAATGTGTAATACTTCTTTTCCCCACTAACGATTTGGTCTTTTTTTCTGGAAAACTAGTAGTTTTACTTTTAATAAATGTTATCTGTTTTACATTATGCAATATATTTTATTTAATAAAGCAAGATTATGTTTAACAGTATATGTTAAGCTTAAAATAACGTAATAGAATATAAAATATTCATATATTGTAAATATCATTATTAGAATAATATAGAAGGTTGTTTACATTTTTTCACAAACTTGTGATTTTCTAACTTTATTTCTAATATATCCATAATAAACTTCCATTTTCAAGGAAATAACTTTCAGCTTCACCATCTATAGGTAATTAGTTGTATAGCGTTGATGAACTTCTTGAATAAAACATGCTCACAGTGTTTAATTTTATGTAAGCTTTTAAAATTGAAATTAAACTTAATTGAAATTAAACTTAAAAGTTAAAAAAAAAAGTTCCAGCATGCTTATTTCAGATGTTCCAAAAAATACACATCTCCTGTATTAGCAAATTAAAATTGTTTTAAATATTTACAATATTGATCTCCAACTTATCTTTTTCAGGTTTTATATGATGTCCACAATTCTCAAAGTTTTTTGTAATAAATAATATAAAAGGCCATATCCTAGAACTTCATTAGCGTGAACCTCACGTCACAATAGGCTCAGTCATTTCACAAACTCTATTGGTATAGTCTTAATACTATTATAGTAGCTGCCTGTATAATAAAATAGATTGTTTTTCTTCACTCCAGTGACATAGAATTCCTTGTATCTGAATTCGTAGGAGGAAGTGTGAAGGGTAAAACACAACTTTTTAAACTAGGAAACCATATATTCAAAATAGATTAAAGAAAATGGGCAAAGAACGTTAGCATACACATGTCTAAAGTATATACATATTTTGTATTTGCAGGGTATGTCTCCTATTGTTGGAAATGAATGTGGAAGTGTTATGTTTAAACTACAATCTGATGAACAGTATCCAATGGAACCGAGATCTATTGACGTTGGTGATCCTGTAGAAAACAAGGCCAAGGTATTTATCTTAAATTTAATAACCATTCTTGTTTATGTTTTTTATGTTATGTTTTATGCCAAAAGGGTCAAAGCCCACCTTAAACTATCAAAACTTCGAATTACACAGAACTATCTAGAAAATTGAGAAAAAAAGCTTACATTTTTTTAAACCCTGATACACACATGACCTATACTTATAATTTATCTTTAATGATGTGGAAATACGGGTATTAAAACCCAAAAACAAGTGTAATAATTATAAACAGAATATTAATTCTAAAACAACAGCTAAGTGGCCAGCATGGAGTTTGCCACAGTTATTAATCACTTTGTTACCACCCACTCTAATACCTCTTAGCTACGGCCAAACTAGACTAAAAGGAAGGTGGTGGATAAGATAATATTAGATATATGACAAAGAAAGCAAGACATTAGCAACAATTAAATAACAATATGAATGTTTTATTCAAAATAACAACAGAAACAATAAATTACATGGTATCAAAAATCCATCGGAAGTATGTTGAAAATCATATAAATTGTAACGCGCAGTTTCAATGTGCGAATGTTTGCTTATATTATGCCATTTGATTAATTCTACTAGGTCAGTCTTGAAGAGACAAAAACTCGACCAAACTACACTGTCAGTTTCACAACAGTGAAACATGACAAAACCACCTTAAATGCTTGACTATTTAAACAAATCATTACTTTCAAAAATATCTAGCCAAATATTTAATTGAATACAAATAAGAGCCTAATGGGCATCTTGAAATGGTTACCAAAGTGTCTGCTTCACTACATTGAATACAGACAGTGTTAAAGAATTAAAATTAAATATCACACAGATATTTATATGAACACGAGAGTTTGGCTTTCCGGCATTAAGTCAAAATACCGCGGGACTATTAAATTTCGACACAACGAAGGTCGTAAACAAGAACTCTACTTGTTAACAAGAAAATATGACAAACAAAATTACTAGTTAAGCCACAAGTTAGTCCAATTAAATAATTTGGAAAATTATTTAGTCTAAATCAGACAATCAGCTAAACTTTACGTTAATTCAAACAACAATTAAATATGAAAACATTATAAAAAAAAGAAGGAATTTACATTTACTTAGTGTACAAAATTCTGTCAAATTAAATTAAATACTTCTAACAAAACAAGTTAATAAATGTGGCAATCTATGTGACTTCAGTGACACTAGCGCCCAAGTGGCGGCAAAACGAATTGACTGTCTCATAATTAAATTTAGTTTTATAAAAAAAAAATTAGTAAATAATCTACGCTTATTCTGGCTTATCTCAAAAAATTACATTTACATTAATTCAACATTGAATTAGCAATAATTCAATTCTATTAAATTAACTTCAATAAAAAAAACCACACAATACGTTATCATCCTGTAAATTGTCCAAGTCCAGGACAGGACTTCTCCAGACGTCGCATAATATAAAGTTTAAGACATGACTTCTCTTGAAGGTGTAAAATAATAAGAGTCACTGAGTTTAAATAGTGTTTCTAGTCGCTTAGTGTTGGAAGGGGGGAATATTCACATTGGTCGGTGGCTTCCAACGGTCATTTTTGAAACATGCAGACGAGCATGTAGTCCTTGATCAGGCTAGGATTGGTCGGCTGTCTCCAACACGCGCTGCATTGGGGTTAGAGATCTGTTTGGTTGGTGTTGGTGACGTACAGACATCACGCGATGAGTTGGTGGTTGTTTTCGTCTTGCACGCCGGACCCCAGGATAGTTTCATTTAGTTGTTGTCCTCGGCTAGTTCCGAAAGGATCGATTTGGCCTGTCCGCTCGGAACCTCAGCTTTTGGCACACGGCTGCTCTATCTACCCACTCATCGAATTAGGACGCGAGGTGGTTTTCCAGTCTTGAAGGTTGTTCTAGCCAGAAGAAATACAAGTGGAAGTACATGAACATTTTGTGATTGTTGGGGAGTTTTATTCTTGATTGGTATCGTTCATATTAAAGACTTGAGTCTACATAGGACTACAATAGAGAAGCTTACTATTGCAGGAAGTTTATTACTATTGAGGTTTATTATGGAGTGGGTAGTATGACTCTTGAGGAAAACCTTTGCGTGACGCTTAAGATGGGGGGTAGTATGATGTAACATGTTACAATGTTACAACTTGGAGGTAGAAGGAGGAAAAAATCCAAGCTTAATTCCCCGGGGAAAGTCCGACACCTAAACATAGTCAGTAGTTCATGTACATACTGACTCAGAGAAGTCCTAAACTAATTTTTCTGGTTTATTTGTCATTTGTATCATACGGTGCTTTTATTTTATCAATCAGTTGACCACAGCTACGTTATGGCACTTAAAAAATATGCCCCTGTAACATTATGGAATGAAGGTTGATTCTATACAATTCCATCAGCTTATCAGCAAGGTCGATTCCCCACATATACTAATTATATCATGACTAATAAATATAAGATATAGGAACAATATATATAAAAAAAAAATTTACTCCATCTTTCCCAGATGTCTTTTTGTTCAATGTTTTAATATGTATAAATGAACTGATATGCTCTATTTTCCATACAAACGAACAAGACCAACATTGCTTTCCCTTTCTACATGGAAATTTAATGATCCACTTCCCTTTTTTTTTTAAGTTATTTTTCGTCTTCCAATGACATTTACCCATATGTTCAGAGTGTTAAGTAGCCACCTTTGGCATTTCTTTCTCTTTCAATGGGAATATTTACTACACAACTGAAAACCTGTTAAACACATTTGAAATTTAATTTTCAGAAAGATTTCTAGATAGGCATTACTTTATACCCAGAAAATCCAATGCCTTTATCCTCAGAAGTTCCTTAACAATATATTTGTATATGTCAAAACTATACATGATACCCAATACTCCTGCCTGAGTGAATACCTTGAACCTTCATTTATGTTAGTTAATTTTTAGGTATTGCACTATGGAACTTTTCTCTTTTAAGGAATCATCTATTTTTTTACAGAATTTTTTTCTTCTGGTGGTAATGTTTACATGTTCTTTCTTAGACCATCAATAAGTGGACACATTTTGAAGAGTTGATCTTACACTAAATATAATCTTTGTTCCAGAAAGTTTTTTTCACTCACCTGACGTGTAGTCCTGCTTTTTCCTCACTAAAGATTTGTTCTGTTTTGCTGTAAAACAAAAACAAAATTAATAATTCTCCTTTTTATAAATTTTATATGTTTTATACTATGCACAATATTCTATTAAATAAGCTGAGATTATGTTTAACTGTATATTTAAAGCTTAAAATAATGTAATATTATTAACATATTCATATATTGTAACTATTATTATTAGAATTATATAGAATATTCTTTACAATCTTTCACAAACTTATGATTTTATAACTCTATTTATATTATATCCTTAATAAACATCCATATTAAGGGAAATAACTTTCAGCTTCACCATCTATAGATAATTAGTGGTTCATTGTTTATGAAGTCGTTGAATAAAACATGCACACAATGTTTATTTTTATGTAAACTTTTAAAAAATATTCACATTGAAATTAAACTTAAAAGTTGGAAAAAAAAAGTTCCAGTATGCTTATTTCAGATATCCCAAAAATACACATCTCTTGTCTTAGCAAATTAAAAATGTTTTATCAATTTTCAATATTGATCTCCAACTTATTTTTTGCAGGTTTTATGCTTTCCACCATTCTAAAAGTTTTTTGTAATAAATAGTATAAAAAGCCATATCCTATACCTTCATTAGCGTGAACCTCACGTCACAACAGGCTCAGTCAATTCACAAACTCTATTGGTATAGTCTTAATACTATTAGAGTGGCTGCCTGTAGAAGAAAATAGATTGTTTTCCTTCACTCCGTTGACATATATTTCATTGTATTGGAAATCGTAGTTTTCGAGTGAGAAGGGTATAGCACAATTTTTTTTAACTAGGAAACCAAAAAATTCAAAACAGAGTAAAAGAAAATGGGTAAAGAACAATAGCATATACATGTCTAATGTATATACATATTTTGTAGTTTCAGGGTATGTCTCCCAATGTTCGAAATGAATGTGGACTTGTTTTAATTGAAACACAATCTGATCAACAGTATCTAAGGGAACAAAGATCTATTGACGTTGATGATCCTGAAGAAAACAAAGCCAAGGTATTTATTTTGAATTTAATAACCACTCTACTTTATATTTTTTATGTTACAGTATATTAACAATGTCCCAAGGTGAAAGGGACAAGGCCCACCTTAAACTATCAAAAATTGGAATTACGCAGAATAATCTGGAAAATTGAGAAGAAAAGGCCTACTTTTTTGGACACCGTTATGTCCTCACACATACACATATTGTATCTAGGATACTAACCACATATCTCGCGAACGTTACAACGCCCAGTCAAGGACTAAAGATAAAGTCTTAGACCTGACCTTGTTGTCCATTACTTCCTGCCATAACTACTCTAGTCAGTTCAGTCCAGATTGACCAACTTAACCTGTACACATCACTGCTATAGAGTATATTACATTCCTCCCCTCCTAGATATCTACACATAATCTCTCAAGTACACAGGAGTATGCAACTGTC